>JASAND010011220.1:0-37683 GCA_030248195.1 Trissonchulus latispiculum
AAAAGCGTAGACTGGCCGATATTCGGTGACTCTAGCTCTCTGCTAAAGCCGGATTTCGACTGGTCTCTTTTCGTCTACAGGCAAGCTCGGTATGTTATCCTTTTTTCTTTTTCTAGGACTTATTTTTATAATACTAGGGACATCAATTTAAAATATAAAAAAGAAAAGCGTAGAGTGTCCAAATATTCGGTGACTATAGCTCTCTGCTAAAGCCGGATTTCGACTGGTCTCTTTTCGACTACATGCAAGCTCGGTTTTTTATCCTTTTTTCTTCATTTCTAGGAGTCTAATTTTATAATTCTAGGGACAATTCAATTTAAAAAACACTTTAAAACGCGTAGACTGGCCGATATTCGGTGACTCTAGCTCTCTGCTAAAGCCGGATTTCGACTGGTCTCTTTTTCGACTACATGCAAGCTCGGTTTTTTATCCTTTTTTTTTTTCTAGGAATTATTTTTATAATACTAGGGACATCAATTTAAAATACTTCAAAAAGCGTAGACTGGCCGATATTCGGTGACTCTAGCTCTCTGCTAAAGCCGGATTTCGACTGGTCTCTTTTCGACTCCATGCAAGCTCGGTGTTTTATGCTTTTTCTTTTTCTAGGAATTATTTTATAATACTAGGGACGTCAATTTAAAATACTTCAAAAAGCGTAGACTGGCCGATATTCGGTGACTCTAGCTCTCTGCTAAAGCCGGATGTCGACAGCTCTAGTTTCGACGACATTCAATCTCGGTTTTTTCTTCTTTTTTTGTAGGAATTATTTTTATAATACTAGGGACATCAATTTAAAATACTTCAAAAAGCGTAGACTGGCCGATATTCGGTGACTATAGCTCTCTGCTAAAGCCGGATTTCGACTGGTCTCTTTTCGACTACATGCAAGCTCGGTTTTTTACCCTTTTTTTCTAGGAATTATTTTTATAATACTAGGGACATCAATTTAAAATACTTCAAAAAGCGTAGACTGGCCGATATTCGGCTGAGCACACTACCTAGCTTCCCCTTCAACTCTTGTTTAGAGGACACATTTTCCTAGGAAGAATGGCCTCCTTGCGAAATAGCTATCCCTTTTAATTTTTGTTACTTGGCCAAAGTTTACAAGCAAGTTCGGTATTTTTTCCTTTTTTTCTTTTCGTACGAATTAGATTTTAAATATTCAAACAGTATATAGTTGGTTTTTTATGTATTTTATAGTATGTTGTTTATTATAGTACATATGTAGGTTGTGCTGCGTATTTTAAGAGTGTATATGCGTATTTTAGTCTCATTCAATTCTTGCTAAGCGGGCAGTTTTACTAGTAAAAAGTGGCCTATTTGCGAAAATTGGTAACCCTATAAATTTTTGTCCCTAATTGGACACATTAATATCCAAGAAAACTTCTCTCTTAACACCATTTTCACAACTGATTACTGAGATTATCTCCTTTCTAGCATGTTTACTGCCTCAAAGTTCTATCAATTTTTATGTCTTAAATATGTCTTTATGTCTTGTCTTGCTGGAAAATAAAAAGAGTCGTTTGCTAGTTTTTAAGCCGGTTTTGATAGCTTAGTGATCTGGCTAGGCTAGGTACACTGTCCTCAAAAATAAAATGAAGCAACACGAGCAAGTAATAAGTACAGTAACGTGTAGGTAGGGAGACAGTGTTTGAGATTTTCCGTTTCTGTAATAACGTATTAAATCAGATTTAAATCAACCCAAAACTAGAGCTTAGCAGCTCACATTCAACTACAGAGCATGTAGTGTGAATGTAGTTGGAATCTATGTCGATGCCGTGGGATCTTGGTTTGTTGTGATCTACTTTACGTTTGTTGTGTGGATTTGTGGAATCAATGAGGTGCGAGAACAGGGGGGGTAGTGGGAGATGTTTTTAGGGGAATTTTGTGTGGAAATTGGGGGGGTTTAGTGGGGGGGGGGGGGCGTGAGTGCTTTATAATTTTTTTTTTTATTTTTAGTTTTTTTTTTTTTTTTTTTTTTTTGTGTGGGTGGGCGGGTTTTTTGCCCTTCGAAAGGTTGTGTTCAGTATAGTCGTTTAAAGTCTGGACATCAAGGAAAATGCCGCCTTGTGCTGTGAATGTAGTTGGAATCTATGTTGCTTTTGCAAAGAATCTATCCAATCGTTAGGTTTTAAAGGAAATCAAAACTGGAATGTTCACAGAAGCAAACAGGGACCGTATAAACAATTGAAATAGATGGAATATAGAGCACAGTTTTTTTAACGGGCTAATTTTAATTTCTGAAGTCTTTATGAAACCCATCCGATTGATGCTGCAGGTCTACAGTAGCTATATATACGTTAGCAAGATCTGATGAGAAATAGAGTAAATTGTGGAGGTTTTGCCAACGTAAAGAAGACCAAAAAATTTTGCAGTGCATAGCATCAATTCGGTAGATTCGGTAGTAAATGAGATTGAACATCGCAAAAATTGGTTTGGATCTTTTCCACAGCCTCCCCCTCGGCCGGAAAAATTAACGGCTGGTCCAATTTACATGGAATTTTGAGGGCAGGGTGTGAGAAGTGTCCTGACTTCAAAAATTTTAAAATTTAAAATTCGAAGTTTTAAAATTTTTTAAATTTTTTTGTGTAGGTTAGAACATGCTGAACATTTTTTATCCTTGCACCAACTTCTGAAAACGTATGCTTCGTTCAGTATAGTCGTTTAAAGTCTGGACATCAAAGGAAAATGCCGCCTTGTGCTGTGAATGTAGTTGGAATCTATGTTGCTTTTGCAAAGAATTTAAGCTACTTTTTGCCATAATCGTTAGTTTAAAAGGAAATCAAAACTGGAATGTTCACAGAAGCAAACAGGGACCGTATAAACAATTAAAATAGATGGAATATAGAGCACAGTTTTTTAAACGGGCTAATTTTAATTTCTGAGGTCTTTATGAAACCCATCCGATTGATGCTGCAGGTCTACAGTAGCTATATATACGTTAGCAAGATCTAAGGGAATATGAAGTGAAATAAGTGTGGTTTTGCAAGAAAGTTTTTAAAGATTTCGGAATTCAGAATTTGTATAGATATGTTTAAATACTTATTTTTAGTTGAATAAACATTCATTTCCCATGTTCCCAATTGCTCCCTTTTTAAATTTACCGCTCATTCTTAAAACAGCTAGCTAATGAGAATCCATGTTGAATCTAGTTAGAATCCATGTTGAACAAAGTTTGTACAAATAGTGGACAAATTTAGTCTGAGAATGTTGCTCGGCCGCCGAGCAACATTCTAAGAATGTTGCTCGGCCGCCGAGCAACATTCTCAGAATCTATCCAGGGGCTGACTGACATTCTCAGTTAAGTGATGTGAATCTCAGTTAGCGGCCGGGCAACAAACTGAGAAAGTCGTTAAAACATGAACGCAATTCGTTTTGAATTCCAAGAATCTAGTTAACTGAGCCAAACGAATTATTTGAAAGACGCATAACAATCATCTCAGGTAGGCCCTGTTGATATGTCTGCGAGCGATCTTTTTGGATCGTCTGTGAGCCATGCAACCGTGGCCCTGCCATCTCAAAACGTCACTGCTGATATGACTGCCGGGGTTTTTTTGGGGGCCGGAAAACGGTCATTCCATTTTTAAAAGGGGGGAAAATTTTTTTGGGGAAAATGGTGGTGCGTTAATGTGGCGAAAACTTGAATCCCACCTTTTGGGGAACCCTACTTTTTGGGGGTAGACGGGAAAAAAAAAAAACCCTTGGTGGGTGGAATATGTATAAAGGGTTTTTTATTTTTTAGTAATATTATTTATTTTTTTTTTTTTTTTTTGTGGATTTTTATTTTGTGGTGGGGGTTTTTTGGGGGCGGTAGGGGGTTTTTGTTGGGGGGGGGTTTTTGGGTGTCTTTTTGTTTTAGCCTAAATAATAATATTATTTTTGTTTTTAAAATGGGGGGGGGGGGAAAGGTTGGGAAAGGGGGGGGGGTGTTTGGTTTGGTAGAAAGTGACTTTTCGAGGCGCGATGTAATGAGTAACGGAGTAACGACTTTGAAAGCCTCACGATGACAGTAGTATGTATAGACGGTAGACGTATTTTGGAATTTTTGGTGATTCTTTAATTGTGACGGATTTAGCGAGCGTAAAATGCGGAAAACAAGCGGAATCTATATGTGTAGTATTAGTCTTTGTCCTTGTGATCACGTTAAGCTGTAGTAATTTTGTATGATAGCCAATTAATCGGTAATTAGACTGTATAGTTGTTTTGTTCGTACTTTGTCGTATTCATATAAACGTGTACAGTATTGATCGTTAATTGATAGTACGTCGTTAATTTCGTGTTTGAAGTTAGTTATGCATATTCGGAAAAATCCTAAAAAGCAATATTCTAAAAACCCAAAAATATTTGTGTTCTTAGTTTGTTTTTCGTGTTACTTATATTGTTTGTTTATTGATTATGGTTGTTTACGTACGGTTGTTTACTACGGTTACCTATATTGGTTCATTTGTGTTTTCAGCTAATGCTATTGATCGTGTATATATGTCTATTTTTATGTTGTTGTTTTCGATGATATAATTGTATTTTTACTACGCGATGCATTATGAATAATTATGAATTACTAGTCAATTAGTATAAAATGACATTTATTCTATTTCTCCTTATCTTCTCAAAGACTTTCTCTTTTTAAAGCACTTCTTCTTTAATTTTCGCTTCTAGATTATAATTCTTGTCAATCTTTTAATTGCATTGTCGGCTCTGTATAGCCATCATATTATAAATGTATGTGTGTTTAATCGACTACAACGACGGATATAACGACTCCCATCGAAACTCTAAATTCGATTTCTTCTGTAGATACAGCTCCGATCCTGAAGTGGAGTTCATACGGGTTTGAACTCATCCTACGGTGAAACCAGAAGACCATCATCCTAAAACTTAACTATAAAACTACAACAACTACTACAACGATCTAAATTTATAGACAATATAGACTTTAATTTTGTTGCTCAGTATATGCATAATTGTTTGTTTTTGTTAATTTCTAATCATTTTGCCTTATATATTTGCCATTGTTTCAGTCATAATTTTTGTGCTTTACTTATGCCATGTACATTTATTTTTTTGCCATATATATGCTTTACTGTATGATTCGTCTATAAACTTTGATTCGTCTAGTTATGTAACCCTTTCCCTATATTTTCCCCCATATATGTATGTGCTTTAATTTTGGCAGCTATATGTATACGTATTTTTCTTGTTTTCTTGGAAAGATCAGGTGATCTTTATTTTTTATGCGGCGGAGGAAGGTCCGTGCGCTAGATCTTTAAAATTTTAGGTTAAAAACGGTTTACAATAGAAGAAAATTTTCTTTGTTTGCAATAGTCTTTACCTCATTTTATACGCATTGATTATTTGTTTGTCGTGTACAGGATAATTTTTTGTTGTATAGCTTAGTTAAGATATTGAATGTTATGTTGTGACTAGTTAGGTTAGTTTTTGACTTTTGACAAGTAGCTTGATATATGATGTAACGAAAATTAACCTACCTACGTTTTGTATTTGTGAATCTTGTATTGGTTAGTTAGGATCTAGTGAACTGTGTATAGTTTAGCTATTTTTCTTTCTTATGTATAGCAGTGATAGTCGTAAAATTTTGTATTGTTTGTTGTTCTCTAAAAATTGATATATTGTGTGCTTGCATTGTTTGTCTGTGAGTATGACTGCTGAAGCGCCATGAATGTTCTGTTTAATTGTTGTACTTCTACTTTGTTTGGTTTTCTATTCATAGAGGTATTTGGGTATATTACCTTTTCTATGTGGGTCGTTCCCTTTTCTTTTCTATTTCTGATTACTTCTTTTCGCTATACTTAGTTTGGTTGCAACTACTTACTGTATTGTTTCGTTTATTTTATTCTCCCTGTGTTTCGCTATACTTCGCCTGTCTATGACTTCCACTTTGCTACCATTTTCTAACTTTAATTTCTCTTAACTTCTATTTGTGGTTTCTTTATTTTAACCATGGGTAAACGTGCCAGGATACGTTCATCATAACTGGTCTCATGGGAATTGTGTGAGATCTATGTTTACCTTTGAAATTCGTTTTAACTTTCAGCTATTGAATTACGGTAGCATCTCTTCTCCATCTTGTATTTTAGCAGGCGCTAAAAGTTTTCTATCCAGGGGATTATGTTGAGAATCAATTAAAAATAAGGGTTGCAACTTATCTTAAAAACAAACACTAAAATTGATGGTTGCTGTTTGTACAGTCTTTAGTCTGTTATCTAAATTGATCAGCTTAGATCTGATCTTATGAATCAGTTGATGTTTGATTTTGTAACGAGTCGGTTGGGTACCTGTACTTCGCTGCTACATTAAAAGCATTGTTACGCCACCAATCTGGTAGTTGGTTAAGGATGCCTACTTCAACGATGGTCCTGATTTGGTAAAGTTTAGTTGAGTTTAGGTAAATTATTAGAATAGGCCCGGTCTAGGAACCTGTAGTCGCTCCGCCTCTAGATTTCTACCCAGGTCCAGGCAGCTGAGGTAGGAATTTCACAACTGGCTCAGATTATGCTCAGCAGCGAGATAATGCCCCTTTTGCTTTTAGGGGCCTAGTTGTTTCAGGTATACGTCTGCGCAGCCGGCTACCATAAATTATTCTGAGCGCATTTACGTGAGCTAAGCCTATGAAACTGGTTTTCAGATTTTGTGGGGCTGTGATAAACATATAAATGGGTTTAGGATCTTAACTTTTTAGTTGTATTCTATACGATTTCTCCAACTGATGCATGCATACTGAGCGCAGCGTTTACATGACCAGTTATGCAAATTAATCTGACTAATTTGATGGCGGAAGCTCATATCTTCCTTTCGGGGGGTCACTTTGGTCAAAAATCTATAGTCACGGATTTCGTTCATTTTCACATATAATATGCCCCCATATGTTCTCAAAAAGAAGACAAAATATTAGTGTTCGAAATCAAACCATGACAGAGTTATTCAGGTTCAAAGCCGGAAGACTTAAAATTTCCGGTGATGATCCCTGCAAGGTCGGGTGGAGACCGAACGCGACCGAGAACAGTGTTAACCGACACACTTTTACTTTACTAGTAAAGCCTTTACTAAGGTAATGTTTAAGTGCAGACGTGGTTCAAGCCTAGCTATCCAAGCGTTCACAGTGCATGCTTGACTGATGCTCTGACCTAACTTTGGAGGACTGCCAAGTATAACTTTAACTCATTTTTCTCGCACAGACAAAATTTTAGACCCATGGTTCGAAGAGAAAAGCTGCTCCTCATCTCATTAGCTATCGATTAATACCCAATTTGTCTTTATTTGAAAAAATTTAGAAATTGGCATTTTTCACCTATAAATATCAGCAGTCATGCTCAATGTTGACGCATCGCGACATTCTGTGACAGACATGGATATATTAATCCGCCAAATTTGGTGATTTTTTACCACATAATGACTGAGACATTATCAAAAGAATGTGAAAACTGTGAAAAATGACCATTTTTAGCAAATTTGCTGTTATTGTGGCAAGTTTTGTGCGCTGATTGTAGATGATAGAAAAATGCGAATACTTTCATAAGAAGTGTTTTTACGCGTACAGGTTCAGCTATCTATTGGCCGTTTCTGTAGCTTTTGCCAATCGTTCATGACAAGCAAAAGAGTACCGCAGGTCCAAAATGGTCGATTTTCCAAAATTTTGACTTTAAAAATTCGCCAAAAATACGTCACTCAATAAAATCGCATCAAACTAGATAGCTGCACTCTACAATATGTTCTTGACATATGTGGAACGTTTCAGCGCAGTATCTTTCATACAGCGAAAAATTTTTCTGCCACAAACTTTTTAACCTAACTTTTTCATTTTCCTATGTTTAACACATGTCAAGGTCGCCTTTAATGAGCTGTACAGAACGATAGAAGCAGTACTACGCAAAACGCACTTGTCTTTTTTAATGACGCATGGGGACTACAAAATATGTGAAAACGAGCAAAAAATCGGAGATGGTCGAAAAATTGGCAACAAAGTGACCCCCACCCTTAAGCAATATCAAAACGTCACCATGTGGAAAATAAAAATGGTGTATCTCAGCTGCTGCTGCCTCCAGAAGGGTTTAGTTCTAGCAGCACTCATGCTAAAAGATAGGCACAAAATGCGACTGCGATAAAATGTGCCAACTAAAATGTATGTATTTTATACACTCCAGGACTGGCATAATCATTTTGCATACAACCTTTGCATGTTTTCTATTTTTTCTGTTTTAGTCCTAATTTCTGTGCTTTTGTTTTATATCTTTGTGTGTTCAAGTATATATTTCTGTTTCTCTAATTTTGCCATTACCTTATTTGGTTAATGAGTATGGCTGAATTACCACAGTGGTGTTGCAATGCAATGTATTCCATTTCTACCTCACATGTAGACTTATTTTGCGAAATCTGCACTGCTCAAAGCAAATTCTCTTGTTGCATATTTCCGACTCAATGTGTTTAGAGGATTATAATAATCAAGGAATAAGCATGATGAATGTAGGAATTTTGGGATTGAACAAGCATATGTTTATGAGAACCCCATTTCCTGCTGCTCATATTCTGATTGTAAACAAATAAGCTTCTATCCTCAATAATACTTTACATCATTAGGCAAACGCTTCTGTCGTCAGATGAAGCACTAAAATCAATTTAATAAAGGCTGCCCTGCAGCAAAACTTCCCACCTGCTAAAGATCTTTCAATTAGTTTGCCCATTAGAGAAAAACAACAGGTTCATTGAGGAAAACTCAAAGCAGCAGTCTCCTAGAGAATAGAATTTTGTTTGTCACAAGATTCTGTTGTTTTGTTCTTGGAAATCTTGTGTTCATTTATTTCAAAGTTTATTTGATGGATCATTTAAGGTGGTGCTTACATTATCGGGATTATTGGGACAGATTGGGACTTAATTTTAAAGAAATCACAACTGAAGTTACCTTGGTTGGCGTGGCATGTTTTGAGAAAATTTCGGCAACTACGAAAGCTGTATATGATAAATCCGAATGCACTTGGTGAAAGCGCATAAAAAGAGCTTTACTACCAAACGCATATATCTTCCGTACGTGGTTTCTATCAAAACGTACAGGCGGTTGAACATATTGCAAAGTTACGTTGATCATTCCCACTGCGAATGACAATGCAAAATGTAATCGTTCGAAATTGACTTCTACAGGATATTTCATGATGCTTTTGTGTTGGATTTGTTCATTATTTTATGAAATATTATAAGCAATGATTAAAGCATAATATATGCACAAAACACAATAGATTGGTGCGAAATTTTCCAAATTAGTTTTCTCAAAAATGTTTCAACCAAAGTTGCTCTAATTTTGCATGTACGTTTATTGGAAAGGTACGCCGGGGCAGTTTTTTAGTCTTTATTTCAAATGTATATTCCGTGAGATGTTGATTTTCGAAGTTTTTGAACATTAATAAAAATCTCGAAATTGCATAAATGGAGAAACTGAAAAAATACCCCTGCGGGTAGGTTTATTTATACATTTGTGCAAAATTTTAACTATTTTCATTCAGCCGTTAATGAATGACACCGTTTTGAAAACTTAAATTATCCCTTTTGTGTAAATCGCAAGCCAAGCACCGGATTCTTCAATTTCTGCATATTGCTAGTATTTTACACCAGCTAACATTGCTGAAAATTTGAAATGGATTGGCTGAAAATTGAACTCAGGAGAACCGTTCCCGCCAATGCAAGCGCCCCCTTAACTAGTACCCAGTTTGTTGTGCTATGACGAGAAGATTTCAGATCCTTGAAATTTGAAAACTGCTGCAAATGCAAGGTTCTTGATAGTAACTGAAGACAGGGATAGAAAGGCCCATCGAACGGATTTTACCTTTTTTTAAAAATGAGCAAAGCTGTTTTACTTTTCGTGTGTTTTTATAAGTAGACTTCGAAATTTTGTAGCCCAGACGGTTTTTGACGCTGACAAATAGGTGACGGCAAACAAGTATCTTTTTCAAGATGTGTAACGCATGTACAAATTTCCTATTGTGGTCATCCTATCTAGAATTGAAGCAATAAACATGTGACGTTTGCTTCTACAGAAATTGTTCAGACTGGTCATCAGCTTAAACTTAACACCGTATTTGAGGGTCTAAGCTTGACGTGCTTTCACTCCAGGCGTACCTTGTTGCAAACCTTCTTGGTAATTATCTGTTTAGCTTGCGCTAGCATTGCAAGAGCTTGGGTAGCTGATGATAATAATCCTTAAGAAGACTATTCTAACTTGGCTGCTAATTGGCTGTAATTAGCCTTGGTGACTTAGGAACATTATCGATGCATTTTATTTTACTGGGCTCTTACGAAGCCGAGACACGAAGGCATTTTGCTATCTAGTGGTAAGCTATCTCTAGTGATTAAGTCAGTGTCAACCAAAAACGACTTTGGTGGTTCAAAAATGGAAATTTTCTCGAAAATCAGTCTTTTCAAAATTACTGCAAAAACCTTAAAGACAATGTTGGCTCATTCATACTCAATCGATACACAATCTAATTGCAAATGTTATCAATGCCTATTAGCTGAGTTCGTTGGTTTAAGCTAGAAATTTGGTCGAAAAATCATTTTGACAAAACCGCTATTACTTCGCTTTGAACATCGATTTCTCAAAAACTGCACAATGGATCCGCGTGATTTTTTCAGGAGGAAAATTCTCACTATTGTAGAGGGAATTTTTCTTGGCTTCAGCAAAAACGTCTCCAGTTACGAGAAAACTCTATGATGAGTAGCGAAATGTCGTGTCGCAGCACATTTAGCTGATTTTCCGAGGTATCAATACCAAAACCAAAAAACTAAAAAACAAAATTGTTGAGCCACAACTAAAACATATCCCTCGGTTCACGCCACAGGTGGATAAGGGGGGGAATTTCCTACCCTCGGCGAAGTCTTCCACAAGGGGTGGAGAAATCGCTTCCACAAGGGTTAAGAAAATTGGCCACATGGGGTAAGAAAATTGCCCAAAAAATTGGTTTTCCTTATAAAATTTCCAAAACTTTTCTGGCTTCGCTTTTCACTTTTTTGCTAAAAAATATCCGAAAAACGCGTTTTGACTAAAAAATCGCCGTTTTGTTAAAAATGGCAAAAATCGCTTAAAAATCGATTTCAAAGGTACCCCTAAGAAAAATCGCTCGCACAAGTGGTAACCAAATTTGCTTCCACAAGGGTCAGTGAAATTTGACCTCCCGTTCAGGTGCATGCCCTCATATCATGGCACAAAAAAATTTATGCCGATTCTACAGCTTTGAGAAATTGATGTTCAAATTGTTTTAGTATATATTTAGACTTATGTCAGAAAATTTATCCTAATTTTTTTACTAATTATGCTAGTTTTGCAAACTCGTGCAGATATACTGGTTATGAGCTTTAAAACGATATATATAACTCTTTCCAACTCCCAAAATTGCAAAAATTATAGCGTTTCAAAACTCTCCACAAAAGCGCTGTACAAAGGGATACCATCTCCTTAAAGCACTTCCTTTGACTGCTAGGAGTACAAGGAGCTTAAATAATTGTATATTCAAACGCTTGTGGTTTATTATTTTTGTGTGTTTCAGAAAGTACCGTAACAGTTATCTAAAATCAGCCCCAGAATGTCTTCTTTAAGCATGAGAAAACCTGTATTGTAATTTACCACAGTTGGTTTTACTGCTCCACACATCTGAGGTTGTCAATGCTGAATCAGACCAGTAAAAGCTACCTAAATGACAGCGGATGCGCTTTGGAGGAGACGTATCATAGAAAATTATACAGCATATCGATAGCTGTCTTAGTTTCTATTGGATTAATCTTGTTTGGAATTACTTTCTACGTGATAGTTCGTTCAAAACTTCACCTTAATCCATGTTATCGCCTTTCCGTGTCTCTGGCTGTTCCATGTTGCGTTATCACTGATCGTTCAACTGACCTACAGTGTCCCCAATGTGTTGGACTGTAGCATCCACCTCAGCGTATTAACTGTGTACGAGCCAGCCGCAAGAATACTGACAGAACTCTCCTGGAGTTCCAGTCAAATGCATTGCTTTATAATTGGAATTGAGCGATACACGCTGTTTAATAAATTCAAGCATCACCGAGAATGGTTTAACCGACAAGGTACTAACAGGATGACGATTTCCATATATATGATCAGCATCGCTCTGCTTTTGTGTCATGAGCCATTTTCCTGCCACATAGAGTTTCAGTACAGCTGGAAAATTGTGTGCAGTCAACCGTTTGTAATTGCTGTTATGGCAATGTATAACATCAGTCTGCAGATATCTATAATTTTTGTTTACTCAAAGCTGTTGATCGAGCTCAGACGATGCTCGCGACTACTCACAATGAAAAGGAAATCGTTTCTGAGAAATCGACGCAATATGCTTATCTTGCAAGTTTCCATTATAGCGGTTTTGAATTTTTGTCAGTACGTTTCTTTCAATATTTTGCCTATACTTGCGAAGTCCAGATTGATGCCCTTATTCAGGAGCTCAGTATTGGGAAATTTAATCATCTTGATCAATCTTGTTTTTGTCCCCCTTACTTATCTGCTCCTTTCAAACGACATTCGTAGATATACTAAAAGATATCTCTTCAATGGGGCCATTACGTTCACGAGTTTCAGCTTTTTCATGCGACATCATCATGTTTGTTCGTCTAATGAACGCTCTATATGACAGTGTGACTAGACGACCACATTGTCAGGAAGATGTCCGGAGTACGGAACGGACTTGGAAGCGCCAGTTAAATCTTGTTAAAAAACCTTTTTTGTATCCCTCTTCCATGATGAAAACTTTGACGCTAGGGCAGTTTGGCGGATGATGGATCCTTTGGATTCACTTTTTTTAAGTACGCCGTTCCGAATTGTCAAATTGCTGAACTGCATTTACTTCCGATCACTCGGAATTATTACTTCTTTGGTTCGACAGCAAAATGATAAACAACACCTTTAGAATCTCCTAGTATTCATGTGACCGCAATATTCATTAATACCATTATTATTGGAGCAGTTAATTATACCTAAATCCGCATACCCTGACCTATCTTTAATTTTCCTTTAACATTTTGCCCTGTAACATATTGTCCTGTAACAGTTGTAGTGTTTATGCAAGTCGAGTATTAGACATTTTCACGATTTATTACGATCAAGCTCTCTGTGGTTTCAGTTCAGGGCATTTGAAATTACATTTTTATTTGAATGTTGTTTCAGTGAGACAGAGGGTGCGCTAGTCTTGGTTGGGCCACATCTAGTTTGGTCCACACACTTCATTGGACAGAAAATAACCAATCAGCATAAACTAGGCGGTTCTATGTAGGTAACTTACACTACGTAAAATAAAGGGTAGATTACATGTAGAGAGAAAGTGTAAAAGAAAACAGCGAACTATATGCGTACTGCATTACTATTACAGCAAAAATTACAACACGGATAACTAATTTAATCATTTTCAGTGAAAATTTTTTCGGTGAAATTTTCAGTACACCGATGTTTCATTAGTTTTCATTAAATCTAAACATAATTCAATTCATAAAAGTTAAACAGTGATATAGTGTCATTAAAATATAGAATAAAAATATACAGAAAATGTTGAGTTCAAGTTTGATATATACTTAGACTTCTTATCCCAACTGCCCTTTTAAGGGCAATCATTTCTCGTAAAATTATAGTATTTTTATAAACTGAAAATGTGAACGTAAGAGTTTGAACTGGCCTAATCTCGTAGTCTAATTTTAATCTGAACTATGACATTTTGCAGGAACTTGCAGAAAATCAATTTCAACGTTTCCAGCATAATCAAATTTTACTTTTACAAAGTAGGAAAAATGTTTGCTAAGTTTAACTTAATTTCACGGGATTTATGTTAGGTATAATAAATTTAACTGCAATTTATTGTATATATCACTGAAATTTTAGTGAACTTTACTTTCCTTTGAATTTTGTAAGTGAATCAGTTTGCGTTTACAAAAGTAGACGGGTGTTTTTCTGTTCCAGTGTATCGTGTAGGCGGGATCAGTTTTTATTGGCTAGTGTTGTCACTAAATTCAGCCAATGAGAGCTTGTGGACCAAACTAGATGTGGCCCAACTAAGAATACGCCGGTTGAATCCTTGATATCCTCGAAGTATTCATGAATACTTAAGGTGGTAGCGTAGGGAATAGAGTGAAAATTCAACAAATGTCCATATCGACTGTTGAGACAATTAAAAGTACTTTCCCCTTACACGGTTTTCAGGTATTACGGTAGACAGTTGCGCTAGTTGAGCATATAACGAGGGGTAGTTTTGGAGACAGATATTGCGTAGATAGAAGGTTGGCAACGCTGCCAGTATCATTTCTGGCTAGCGCCGACAGGAACGTTAGCGAGATTTCTCATTCCATCTTTGATTCTGACGTTTTGTCTAGTCTTTCGGACAACAGTGAAAGGGTATCGGCGTATTCCAACAAATTTCACATTTTTCTTCAATTCCATTAACCACTGCTAATTTGGTTTTTTCTCCCTTCGCAGAATTTGAACAAACTAAAATAACTTGTGACTGTCTCTTACTTAAGCAGTCTTCAATTACATTGTTTTGAGGAAAACACAATGAAATTTGTTTTGTAAACTTACTAAAGCTTCTCCGCATTCAATGCTGCTTCATTGTTCAAGCTAATCAAATTCTAAACTGGGAATGTTTTGGTAAGATTATCCAGTTTGCTTTTATTAGCGGACTCCGTGCTCCCTTGGTCCACGCTTCAGAACGGTATTTATCTTTCTGCTGTCTACGGCGCTACAAGATAATCTCATTTATGCAGAGCCCGTAGAAAGTGCCGAATACAGATTCTGTAGTGAAGGTTGGTTAGGATATGTTTGAGATTCCACGGTTTTTGAATTGCCTCAATAAAGCCAATTTTGGTATTATCTTACGCCAATCCTGGAATTATCCTGGTATCATACGCATATCTTCAAGGTTTACCAAATTATACAGACATAATTACGATAACAGTACTATACATTTTTACAGTTTTGGCACAACAGGCATGTTTAGCGTGTGTTTCTGACGAATTTGGAAAAATCAAATTAAAATTACAATGTAAACTATAAGTAATTACTGTTAAAGTTAAAGTAAACACATATCGCGTTTAGCTTTACAGTCATATTTTACAAGTGTTTTCATACCAAAATTGGAAAATCCAATTTAAAGTGCATTGCAAAAGGTAGTTAGTCGGCCTAAAAAAGACTAGAATATATATGACAGGTGCTGGGATTACTAAAACAACAGGAATCCTTACAATCCTAACTTTCATGTTACTCACAACGAGTAGATATGTCACTAAAATAGTTTCAAGATAGGTACCACGCGCGAAACTCAAATGACCCATTTTCATTAGCAAATTAATAAGTAAAGTAAATCTGTAACAACTGCAAAGCGTATTTGTTTATTATCCAAATACAAGCAAAAACTCACACTAAGATATTATCCAATGTTATTTAGGGCATCATTTGAATAATCTGGATAAATAATATTGTCATAGAATATCATCTTCGACGTCCTTTGTCAGTTAGATGGCCAGGCCTTGGAAACATGATATTGGGATATACAGACAGTACTTGTTGAACCGGCTCGTATTCGTTGACGTTTTGTAAGTCTTTCCTATTCCGACTTCCTGGTAGAAAAATTCTCGAATGTGTGCAATACCTCTTCCTCACCTCGATATGGAAAGAGCAGTGATACCATACTCTGAAAGAATTGTAAATCATTATCGTTGAAATAAGAGAATCCTAAGCTATCTGCGCAATGTAGCAAAACACCTCTAAATATGGATTATTGTGGGAACATTTGGCTATATATCGGTCAATGTGAGACTCCCCACGTTGAAGTAGGGACATTTAGCTATATATCGGTCAATGTGGGACTCCCCACGTTGAAGTGGGAACGTTTCTTTGTGGGAACCTTCACAACACAAGTCAATCTGGGGACATATTTGCTAGAAACACGTCGACGTGCTTAATTGGGATAGTTGGCTTATAGTTAAAAATGGCTTAGGCTTTGACATGTAAAAGACATATTAAAGAGTATTAAGTAGTAAATGTAAAAGACGTTCTAAGCCTAGAAGGTAAACGTGTAAAAACAGGCTCTATTTGTTAAATATCCCGTTAATTAGGCAGGGTCAAACTAAAATAGTTCTCGCCGTCAACAAGCTGGGCACTTTGAAACCTGCTCCGTCCATTTTCGAAAACAATGGTCGTGATAGTAGTGTGCAGAGCCTGTGTATACAATGTCCTCCAACCTTGTAAGCACCGTATCACATATCCGACATTTGATGACTTTTTCCAATAATCATAGCGATACTTCTCAAACAAAAAATTTTTGGTCGATCATGAGAAGTTACAGCAGTATTGACTGATTCAGGTAAACGGCACAGATCAGACGCCTTGAAATGCGACTGCTTAATTATAAGCTGGAAGGCAGACTTTTTTAACACTCTTCGAAATGCATTACAGTTGAAACAGTTATCTACAATTGTCACCAGACAAAGATAACCCCTGCAAAGAGAGGAAGCAATACAGCAATTGTTTTACTGATGCCGTCAAAATGTAAACCACAAAGCAAAGATTTAAGATCGGTACATTAAAAAATTACTAATGTGTATATTTAGTAGCCACAATGCAATATTGATGACGCAGTTTAAAATACGTGGTGTGAGTTGTCTGTGCTGGGTTCTGTTATACAGTTCTTCACTTAGGGTTTACGTATTAAGTAAACAAAGTGCATTTGTTAAAAGATGATAAAGTTAGATTTGTGTAGTTCAAACAATAGATGAATTGTATAATAGTCACATAAACTGAGGTAATGTCCATGCCATGCAATATAAAAGACTCAAAAATACATTACCATGATTTAGTGCTTAATTACCATTATTTGCACTACAGTAAATGCATGATAGTCTTCTGCTCTATTTGTAACACAGAAGTATAAACATAGTTGGACATGGAGACATCTGTCGGTACAACGAATCTATAGAGACCAGTGTCTGTGATTGGATTTTAAAAGGAATTTTAAAAGACCATTTTCAATAAACACCTGTGCTTCTATCAACACATTTTGACGCCAAACAAATGATTGAATTCTAAGGCATTTGCCAGCTTGTACAAGACAGTGGAAATGAAGTGTCTCATACATGTGCTTCAGTACAGCAAAACTCTGTGGAATTATGCCCGTGTTTTTGGAATTTAGCAGCTTGTGTCAACTCACTGTCAAATACCATTAAGAAAGCTGCCATTTGTAATGGAATTTTGCTGACTATTCTAATTTTCGGAAAGCTGCCCGGAAATCTACTTGGCGTATGGAATTTTACTTGATATGACGCCTTTTAGTTTCAATGATCTTTTCAATTCAATACGAATCGGGCTCAGTAGCTTCCTGCAACACTTTCTCATGGAAGCAACCTTCCAATTTCTCACTTTTGAAATTTGCCAAGTATTACGTTGCTGGAAATGCATTTGTGGACACATTTGCAATTTTAATTGTCCTTGCAGAGCAATTTGGTGAATATCCCTTGTCAAACGATTCTATACTCAAACGGCACTAGCGCTTAACAGGCATCCTATGTACTCATACGGCACCCTACCCAAAAGGCAATTGGATGCCTCAAATGCCACTCAACTGTGCACTCAGCTATGCTCAAATGGCAGCAAACTGTATTTGTCGAAACTGTTTTAAATATTAAAAAGCTGAAAACATGGCACACGTACGCTTATTTCGAAAAGCATGAACGGTAAAATACAAGTGCTGCAAAAATAACTCCAATTAGCTAAAAATTACTGTAGCGTAACAATTAACCTTCAACATAACATATCTTGTACAAAACTAACAATTAGCAAATTAACTGTAGTATAGCAATTAATTAGTAAAAATTAGATAACGTGCAGTTTCCTATTGGCTACTTGTTATTGTTAGGACAATTCCTTTATCCCACCTTAATTAGGAATTTTCATTATCTGATTTATTTTTTGAAACTTATCTGCAAATGTAAAATCACGTTTTTTATAGTTTAGTACCATTTGAGTACTAAAAGTGCCGTTTGTGTATTGTATGGTGCCCTTTGAGTACAGGTGTCATTTGAGTACAGGTGTCATTTGAGTACAGAAAGTGTCGTTTGAGTACTGGAAAAGTGCCATTTGAGTACTTAACGTGTCAAACGTATATATTATTACATGTTATTAGTACTGTAGCACAAAGTACTGTGTTTCACCAAAAAACTCAATGTTATTTTGAATCTCATTTCATTTAATATATAATATATACATATTTAAGTGTGATATCAGATTCAAAATAATATTAAGAATCTTTGATAACACACAGTTTTTTATGCCGCAGTACTAATAACTTTTAGCAGTTAGTTCGCTAAAGACGATGATAAGAATGACAGCCATGCTATGCGTTTCAGAGAATTTTCAACGGCAGAATTCAGTATTTGGTCCAAATAGGGGATATTATTCAAACAAACGGATGTATATTGGGCAAATGAACAGATGGGTGAAAACCCAATGACGCTCACATTGCACGCTGTTGCTAGAAGAGAGGAAAATGTAAGAAATTACCGGTTTTTTAGAAAATATAGTAATTATAAAAATGTTACAAAACTACAAGAATGAAACTAGTGAATACTGTTTTTCTACAATTTTGATCTTTCGTTTTATTAGGTTTTTTAAATAACTATGAATTTTTTGTCAACATACGTAAACATGTGCATTTTTAGGAGCAATAATGATTTGTGCTGTTTGCTACAATACTGTGGACCTCTACATTCTGTCGCTGTGCCATCACCTGATTCGTACAAAGTGCGTTAAAAATTGCATGAGACAACCACTGCACCAACGTGTCCCATCTGTCGAAAACTCATTTATTTTATCTACATGCAGCTGGCTTTGAAGGGAGACGTTCCTTCGTTCCGCTCCTTCAAGCAACCGAGCTATGATTGTGCAGCTCAATCGCCGCTACAATAAGGATGATTGGTACTGTGCACAAACCTTTGTACCATCCTGTGTAACATTTACTACTAGAAAACTTAAACGGACATTTCTTGATAGCTATTCAATTTTATACCTGCTTTTACAATTTTAAATGAATTGCTTTGATAACCTTAGAATTGAATTCTTGTGCAATTGAGTCGGTGAATCTGATTGACAGTAAATTGTTTTTCTAATGGTAGTCATGACCATAACCAGCGATGCTTATGAACGATTAAGGAACAAATAATGTCTTGATAAATACTTAAATTAGACACAGAAATATATAAATATAATGATAAATACCCCATCTGTCCCCACGGGGTTGCCCCATGGGGATTTCTATGGGGATATTAGTCGGGATCCCCATGAAAATCTCAATGGGGACGAATTGTTCGGCGAGTAATTTTCTGTGGGGATTCCCCATGAAACAAAAAATCAGAAAGCAGCAAAATGTTGTGACCCCGGGCGATTCCCCAGGGGAATCCCCATTAAAATCCTCATCGTGTGAAATCGGCTTGAAAGGGGCAATACTGGCCGATAATTTAATTGTATGTGTACTTGTTCATTGTAATCGGTAGCTGCATTGTCTACTTAAATTCGTGAAACTGTAAAACTGTTTGTTCGTTTAGTGCCAATAAAAAGTATGCTTTTCAGATTCTGTTTTCGAGTCATTTTCAGAGATCCCCATTTGAGAGAGGTTAGAGTTGATCGCCCATATATATTATATATAGATATATACATATATAGATCGCCCATATATACTATGAAACTCACTATTCCACCACAAAGAAGAACTCACCATCCCTGGACGTTCAGATTAGCCATTGAGCACGGGTTGCCAGAAGGACACTAAATAATGAGCCTCAATCTAAGTAAAGATCTCGCTCTCTACGCGCTTACCAGTGTTTCAAAATGGATCAGATCTAATGCAGGCTAGGTTCCCTAACCAACTACAAAGACACTAGGACATTTACTTTCAGGCCTGGTATGTACAGTCTGTTACACTGCTCAATGTTTACGACAAATTATGAAATTTTACTGAAAGATTCCAGTTTCCACCTAAGCCGGATATTTGTGAAATTTTAGGGCAAAATCCTGACTTTTACTTCCAATTTGTCCTATCATTGGCCCTGATTGCTGTAGGGCTTGAATATTGACGAGCAGTGGGAAAATGAGCCCTACTCTCCCAGAGACTTCTTAAACAGGGGTGTTTCTGTCCTACACCTCAAAAATCGGTGCTTTAGTACAAGGACCATCAAAATCCAGGCTAAGGCACCAGGTAAGGCAGGTCTCAAACTAGGAAACGCAAAGTTTTCTAAAGTAACCAAAATTTGCTAACATTTTGAATACTTCCTAAAAAATAGGAAAAAGTGCGTTTCTAACAAAAATGGTTCTAAAATTAAAGGCTTAGAAGCCGGTACAAAGGCAAATCAAATGGGGCTGAAAAGGCACAGGGCACCTCAAGAATTGGTGCTCTTGTTAATGTCTTCTCCCAGACTTCCCCAATAATGCAATTTGAATTCAATAATTCAATAAGGAGTGATTGATAAACCTATTACCCGGAATCCGGGTCTGGGCGAATCCGGCGAAAACACTCTCGGTGACGGTCCGGTCCTAGTTTGAAATTTTGGTCTCGGATTCAATACTGGGCCGGCCAAACGATACCACTCATTTCACGTACCCAGCCGCTAAATTAACCTATTTCGAAAGTTTAGAACTTGAAGGGTAGTCCTGGGGAAAACCTACAGCTTGATTTTGAAATCGAATTTCAAATCTATCAGGGAAAATGAATTCTCTATGTGGGTCAAGCGGGCCAGCCAACCGGATAGACTCGACGCTGCCACCTTTTGCCACCCTTTCGGGCTAAGCTACTTGTATAATCAATATTGGATTTTAATAACCTTCTTCTTGATGTCCGTCCAAAACATAGTTAGAGCTACATATCTTGACCTCTGCAGCTTCCTTGCAAATTTTTTTATGACTGAAATTTTTACAAAGCGTTTCCTGAGACAACCACCAAACGGAATTTTAACAGTTGGTTTGATTCTTGGGATCTGTCCGCAGGAAAAGCCACCGTTGGCTAGCAAGATATCCACAAAATACGCAGAATATGACTGTTTATAAATGTTTTTTCAGAATCTAAGACTTAGCACTTTTAATCAATTTCCGGCTAAAGTTGCACCAGCATCGGTAAAATCAACTCAAACCTACACTGATTTGGTCAAACTTTTGCTCAGATCTAACATTTAATATTTCCTATTTGTCACCTCTCACACTCATTGTGAAGATTGTCCCTTCCTTCGTTAGACTGGGAGGAAGCCTGCAACTCGCCTATCAACCCATACGTTGTCCTGTGTTCAATGATGTCCCTTTAAATGAAGAGTATTAGAGTATTGCTCCTGCACTCTCAAAGCTGTATTTTGAACTCGACTTCAAATATTTATAATCTAATTTCTCTGTAGCTTCTGTGGCTCAGTTGGTAGAGTGTCTGCGTGTACAGCGAAAGATGGATGGATCAAGCCCGGACTGGAAACGGATTTTTTGTGCTTTAGATACTATGAGCTATACAAGCTTTCATTGGCAAATAATGTAGTGATGTGGATAGGATCGATCCGATCCAGTAAAATTATTTGTCGATCCGATCCGATCCGGCGATCCGGGTTAGCTTCTTTAAAAAGCAAGATGAAACTTATTTTAAAGTCTGATTGACAGTGTCAGACACATCTTGCACGCTAACTTGACTGAGCTAGCTTCATTTTATTATTCCTATAAACAAATGCATAATGAATTGAGAAAGATTGCTGAAGTAAAACTTCAGAAAACAGAGAGCTAGATATGAATGTTACGTACTGGGTAAATATTACGTAACAAAGAAAATACCAAAGCACTCTATCAGTTAAAAGCTACATATAAGGCTAAGAATTAAGTGCTTCGAAACTAAAATTGCAACTTTTTTGAATTATTGGATGTTCCTGGATGGAAATCAATTAGAATTTAATTTTCTTGGAGAGTTGGAGACTGAAACTGAAGCCTGAATGGCATCAAGTCTAAACACAGCATAAATTTCAACAATGTATCATATTTTGGGTTGGGAAGTATTTTAAACATTTTTACTACTTTTTGAAAACTCAATTACTGAAATTGTAAACTTGAACTTGAACTGAACTTGCGTTTACAGTTCTCAAGCCCGACAAACTTGCTCAGCTAATTTCCATAAGTCGAAGGAAAAGCTTCATGAAACACTGACAACTTGAGCTTGCGATTTATGTGCCAGTACTTTCAAAGCACAATATTCAAGTTCAAACTTGCAAGATTTTATGAAATTGGTCCAGATCGTGTTTTTTCACGTATAGATGCCATCGCATATGATGTGCTGTACGCAAGTATTGAACAAGTTAGTAACTTGAAGTTACTGTTCACTAAGTGCGAATCTACCGAGCTTATATTCTCCCTGAGAAACCAAAAAATTGGAGCAGCAAACGTTGTAGAAGGAAAATAGGAAAAGGAAACGTTTGTGCACCAACTGAAGTCATGTTTGGTGATAATTCTGAGTACGGTGAGGTTGTAATTTACATGATGACTGAAATCTATCAGGATCGCCGATCCGACTGGTTCAAGCGATCCGATCCAAGCCGATCTCAATGGCCTACCGATCCGATCCGGCCTCCGGATCGCGGATCGGATCTATTTTACCGATCCGATCCACATTACTAATAGTGGGAATTGAACACCATATTTATGTACCTAGTCAATTTCGCATAAATGAATAAATAATACGAATTAATCGACTACATAATATACGTTTAAACTAAAGTGAAAATTAATGTCAAATGCTCAGCACAGGGTTAGGTATAAGGCAGGTTAGCATTAAGCATTTAAAGGTTAGTAGAAAATTAAATTGGAACTAAACTTAACAGATTATTGTTAAACAAGTAAACGTTTTGTATTTCTTAATATTCGTCAAGTGTTGCAAACACAAAACGTTAATAGAAAAATTATATTTCCGCATGACTTGAGGCTGTCTTTCAATCGATTAAACAATTATGTTACAACTAACCAGAAAGCGAAAACGAAATTTGAGAAGAATGAATTCTGAAATTTCAATAGAATCGGT
This sequence comes from Trissonchulus latispiculum, assembly GCA_030248195.1. NCBI lineage: Eukaryota > Metazoa > Nematoda > Enoplea > Enoplida > Ironidae > Trissonchulus > Trissonchulus latispiculum. The sequence goes on from JASAND010011220.1 coordinate 23,076, forward strand.
TCTTGAAAATTCCATAACTTTGTTCGACATTTTTTTCATTCCCACGTATATTTTCTTCAGGGGCAGCAGTTTGCTAGAAAATAATTTTGCAGCAAAATAGGGGTCTCATATTTTTCATCAATATTCAATATGCTTTCTCAATCAAAAGGACTTCTATAAATCATAATCACTGCTAAAACTTTTTGCTATTGTAGCCGAAGCTAACTTTAAGCTTAAGCATTATGTAGGCTTAAATTCCTTTGATGTTTGCCGACACAGGAGGGGCCAAACGGCACAGGTGAAAGCAGGGGACCCCTTAATCTTTCTTTGATCTAATTTAAGTAGAACACGAAGGGGGTCCCCTTTTGCTTTGCGTTAATCATTGTTGAAATGATTTTGACAGCCAACCAATCACAATTCAGTTTGATTTTCTCCACATCAGCCAATCAAATGGGCGCTCTTGGAGTCTTACTGTAGAAATTTGAAACAGATTCTGCCGATAGTTAATACTCATTTTGTGCGGTTTAGTCCCTGTTATAAAACGGTTAATACGCTGGTTTTTTAAGTGATAATTTCTGATTTTAATCCCCTCCCGAAACATGTCATCAGCCAATTTCGGAGGCGAGGGATCGGCCGGCACCTCAACCCCACAGACCGATCCGTTTAATTCTCTCCACCCTGCTCGACTCTGCGCCGGGTCAGGGTTCGATTTTCGCACCCCGACTCACCACCTTCCCCCGGAACCTTCCCACGGCTCCACCCCTGGGTACCCGACCATTCCTGAGGGTGGGGTCCCCGCAGCCTCCTGGGGATACATCAACTCGGTTGCTACTATGGGGACAGCCCCTGTAGAGTATTATTATCCGCACCCTGCCTTCGCTCGCTCCTATCTTGCTGACTATTCAGGTTTTACCATGGGATATGGTAATCAATGTGAGTTCTTTTATGAATCCTATTTTGACTTTTGTGTTGGTTAGCTTTCGGATTTTTAAGGACTGGCATTAATTTTTAGACGTTTTTATGTTATGGTCATATTAATAATCTTGATTGTGTAGCTAGAAAATAATGTAACAAAATATCTACAAAATTACCTGCTAACGATGCTCAACGTTTCTACAACTCACTAATTCATTAGTGATAAATTTATCGGTAATTAATGAATATAATACACTGTTATAATCAAAATAAAGAGATATTTTTACTATCCGTTTAATAATGATTCTAATCTTTACCCCGTATTCATAACTTCTTAAATTACTCCAAACACATGAATGTATCAGGCGTGTTCTTTATATTTCATTCAGTAAATAAATTGTGCTATTAATATAGTTTTTGGAGTTTATTAGTTTATTTAATGTCACATTTGAAAAATTCAGAAACTAAACATTTCGGTTAATTGAGTATGCGACTGGAAAGTAACTGAAATAATATCTATCGGTATGCCAGGGTAAAATATATTCATACGAATTTTTTTGGGTTAGAAGACTGCGGCTAGCAGTTGACGAAAGATTTCGAGACCCTAGGAGGAATTATTATTAATTAATTAATAATTTTTAACCCTTATTTGCTCCCCCATTAATTCGAGTTTCTGCTAACGGACAAAATTTTGTAAACGAAAAAAACTGAACTTATTTTCGGAAATCTTTCGGAAATTATAGCTCACAACGCACTTAATTTCCACAGCTTAAGGCCAAATTCCTCTGGAATCGCAATTACATACTATAATCTCCCAAATTTTATCGTAATCATAGTCTGTCTTATTAATATTTTAAAGAGGTTACTACTATTTAAACATTAACTTAAGCTTACTAAAGTTTATTAGTAGTTTTTTAATCAATTCTTATCTCAGATGATCATCAACTCTCAATTGCAATCTTTCAGTTCAATTGCAAAATTAGTTTTTAGCAAGCAACTTTGCCACTGGTATTCACAATACATCCCATGTATAGCCACAGCTGAAACTGGGAAGGACTGGCATTCGAGTGTCGACTGAATTTCCAGGGCAGGGCTGTATGCCTATTCAAAAACGTGTCACTACAGTTTGGGAACGAATTCAAACTTAAGCTTGGTTCGATTGTGCCTGGGTGGCTCAATCGGTAGAGCGTCGGTCTAGTTAACCGAAGGTTGTGGGTTCGATCCCCACCTCAGGCCCGAATTTTTCAGGTCTGTGGTGCTGTAGTGACAACTTTCTTTCTTTCGTCTATTATCTTGTGCCTCTCCATTAGTTCTGCACAAAAAAATTAACAGATGGACAAGAGGGAAATCACCCCTTCTTCGGCGATGTCGTCCATAAAAAAGTGCTTCCACGAGGGGTAAGAAAACCGATTCTATGACAGAAATTTCCAAACGTTGTTGTGGCTTCGCCGGAATAGATAACTAAACACAGCCATTTTCCCTAAAAATTGTCCGGAAAATGTGGCTTTTGCCCGAGACAGCCTCTGTCCCTCGTTGGTTAGATTAGAATTTAACCAGTAAGCAAATTGAAAACAAAATTGTAATTGTTCGTGTAACAAATTTCTGAAATAACTGAAGTTAAAATTTTACTTCAGCTTTCCATAAAGATTAAAAGGGGTCAAGATTAAAATTTGATTCCCTTGCTCTTCCTTTTCCACCAGTCCTAATTTTTGATTTTTCAAAGAATAACTTTAAAATTTTGTTAGGGGGCATACTGCATACAAAAAGATCCTGAAATTTTTGATTCTGGCAAAACTTGCACAAAATTTTATAAAATAGCCTACATATTTCATTGTCTAAAGGAATAGCCAATACTTGAAGAGCTCATTTTCATATTCGATTCCTGTAGCTGTAGTAATTATTAGTTATAGCAATAGCAGAAGTAGATAATAGCAGGAGTAAAGGGTGTGACAAACACAACACTCTTAGTTACTAGGCTTGCGACATGATCTGCACGCACGATAACCGCGATCTGACCACCTCCCACAGATTGGACACATCACTTCAAAGATATTCCCACGCGTTGCCTACGTTCTAAAGCTCGGAAATACAACTACTCAGTCCAAAGTGTGTCTATTGCGAGCTTCATCGCATAAGCGTACCGGCCGAACTTTTTTTAAATTGATGGGTCTAATTTGTGAGGGGGTGAGTAGTTATCATGCAGATCATGTCGCAAGCCTAATAACCAAGAGGTTGACGCTTGTGGCTTGTCAGTTGTCATGTCACACTCACTTAACTCTCCGATCGAGTTAAAATAAACTCCTTAACTAACTCTTTTAACCCTGTGCGCGAAAGGGGTTGACTTAATTTTAATTTTAACTGTTTTAACTCGCTTAACTTTTAACTTAACTTAAGGCCCCAAGAAAACTTTTCTGCCGAAATCGTCTATTTTCCCTTCTCATTTTCACTTCTGATTTTGCTTTTGCTGGTTATAATTTCACGTTTCTTGTACGATGCTCTTTTACAGCATTTCTAATCCTACTGAATGTAAGAATTAGAATAAGAAAATAAGATATTAGGTTATTCCCCTACAACAGTTTTACTGTTTTACAGTGTGTCTAAGTTTAACACGAACTCTCGTAAAATTAGATTTTATGACAGTTATAAACTTTTTACGAGGTTTTGTGCTGTGAGAAAGGCCGAACGCTCTAATGTTCTTCGGAAATCGGTAAACCCTTGAAAATCAATTATTACAAGAAATAGTAACTACAATAGCCGTTTAAATAATTATTCCAATAAAATTTTAATAGAAATGCAGATTATTCCTTTCCGTTTCATTCTATGTACAATGATTATTTTTATTTTTACCCTATGAAAGCCTCGGTATTATATTTTTGCATTTCATTTAGTTATATTTATAATTATTTTATATTTATTTTCAGTCACTACTAACTTCACTGCTAACCGCTGTGAGCCAACTCTAAAACAAAAACTTTTACTGTCTGGGCTTCCGCCGAGCGCTCAGAAAGTGGTTACAATTTACAGGGAAACTTATTAATTATTAATTAACCAGAACTAACCAAAGCCTAAAAAAGGTCTTACTCCAGTTAGCTGGAAGTTTTGTAGACACAAAAAAGTAACCGGACCTCTTCCAACCAATGTGGTGGACCAATGTGTTTGAATTTAAGCTTTAATCTTCTAAGGAGAGGCCAAGAAGAACCAAAAAGGATTTGCCTTTAAATTTTCTCAGATACGTATTTTGGAAATTCCTGGCATTAAGTTACGAATGATATACGTATGAATCAAGCCAAAACCCGCTATTTTAGCTGACTTTTTATAACATAAGCAAAAATTTAAGCTTTCACTGAGCTTACTAATGGATTTCAGATTCGAGAGCATAAAACCCCAAAATCCCAGCAAATTTTAATAGAAAGGCTTTTGCGCCGATTAGGTGCCTCTTCAAAACTTACAAAGTGTTATTTCTAAATTTCAAAATTGTGCAAACAATCGATCCTAAACAAGTTCAAATGCACCAAGACATAATTTTAGCTCTATCAGTTTCAGTTGTGAGAAATGTATGCACAGTTATCGAAGTGTCACATTCCTCAAGCTTTACCAATTCTAAGCAAAATACCAATTTTGAAAAAAAGCCAAATTCCATTTAATTAATTTGCTTAAAATTAAAATTAATTTAAGAAATTTAAAATCCAATTTTATTTTATTAATTCAATTTTCTAGCTTTCTATTGGATTGTTTTTGCCTTCAATCTATCTTGTCAGTTTTTCTTAGCTTTCAAAGGCAACAAATCTACCGTAAGACTGTGTTTTCAATTCTGAAATTAATTTTTCAATTTCAATTTCAGCCCAAAAATTTCTATCAGCATTTATCAAGTCAACATGAATTTATGCGACAAAAAGTGTCACACAATATTTCTTGTAGTTTACAAAATTTGACAACAGCTTACGGTAGATTTAATACTAGAAATTGGCCCATAATGTGCCCAAAATTGGCGATTTCGTTGGGAAAATTTGGTCACAGGAGTGAGAAAAATGCTGAGCTCTCAGTTCACAAAATGGCACGACCCGGTGTCTTCGCTCTAATGAAATTTGCTAGTTTCGTTCAACCTTGTTTTTCATTTCTGAAAAACCAATGGATGCGGCAAGAGTACATAATAGATAAAAGTATGACACTTCGCTCCAATTATCAAGCTTTTTGAGGTTAACCTTTGCAAGAAATTATAGGGTCCGCATAAGCACCACACATGTGCTTGGGGGAGGGGTTGGGTGGGGGGTTTCACCCCCCCCCAGACCTGGAGCTCACCCCCCCCCCAGAGAGGTCCCTCACCCCTCCCCCAGAATCCGGATTTTTCTGTTATTTGATCCGGTTAATTGGGCAAAAAACCGGACAAATCCGGTTTTCCGGCGGCCTTAGGCCCCCCCAGAACTCCCCTAATGCACATGTCTGATAAGCACTCCAGTAGTTTAACAAAGAAAAGGGGATGACACCATGTAGTTCATGAGATTTTTGGCAGATAAATGCAAATCCTCTAGTAGGAGGTGCCCTCCTTACAGGCGTCAAAGCATTTATGTTTGGCAAGTGGCACATCCCAAGCTGAAGCTTTGCTGCAAAAGCGCTCTTCTTTTGGAAATGCACACCCTACACACACTTGACTTTTTTATCGTTCATCTTAGGTAACATTTTTAGTTTTCAAAATCAGTTTTCAAAATTAACTTCGTTAATTGCAGTATGTACCAAATCCAAAAGCTGTTGGGAAGTGTGGTCTTTCCCATACGTATACCCCCACAGCTCCGAAAAAGTACCGAAGAAGCACAATTTGACGGATTGGTTTGAAATTTAGTTTAGGGTACGTTTTCAAAAATTGATTGATTTCAAAGGATCTGATTTCAAAAATGCAAAAATTTGTAAATTTAAATTTTTTAATTTTGAAATTTTGATTTGTAAGGGGGGCCAAGGGGATCAAAAACGAACTTCAGATTTGTGCTCAGCGCCCCAGAAAACCCTTGAATAAATGTTATCAGCAAAATCATATTCAGAAATGTTTTGATCCCCTCCCCGCTTGCCAACTAAAACTTTAAAACTTATATTTTAAAATTTTTAAAACTTTTGATTCTTGAAATCAGCAGGTCCAAAACGTACCCCTACCAAATTTAAACTCAATCCGTCAAATTGTGCTTCTTCGGTGCTTCTTCGGAGTTGGGAGGGGGATAATGGGAATAGCCCGGAAAGTGTATTAGCATTGCACAGTGGCAGGGAAACGTCAAGGTTTTATTTTGACACAACTAGTTTACACTAGCGTTTTAATTTGACGAACTGCAAAAAATATTCAGTTCTATGCCATTGGAACAATTTAGTTTTTGTGTGTTTCCAAACCGTGTTCTGTCAAAGCGGAAAGATTTTAGATTTCGAATTCATTTGTCGAAAACTATTGTACAATCTGCCAGTTTTCCAAACTGAATACAAAATCGTTCCAATTGTTGATTGCACTGAATGTTGTTGAAGTACCATCAAATTAAAACAAGTAATGTAAACAAAGAGAATTAAATTAAAAATACTTTCTGCAATTTCCAATACAACAATTTTGAATTATCTAATTTTGAACTGTATCTAATTTTGAACCTGTTGTTTATGTGATAAGATGAATTCACAGAAAATACTACATTTTTAATTTAAACTTGCTTTGCTTTAGCAAACATTTGCACTAAAACTGAACAAAAAGTTTTGTATTGTAACGGGTCGCCTGCGCCTCCCTAGGAAAATGCTATTAATAATTAATCTTCCATTTTTTGCAATATCTATGGAACCTCCTGAAAGTTGCGAAACGGCTTATTTTTTGATGATCTACAAACTCCAAACTTGATCACCAACTTGACCAAAGAAGGTTAACAAATTGTTGGAATCTCTACTTTTGACTAAAGTTTTAGTAAGGTTAGTCTAAATTTGGGTACAAATACCCTTTGCCAAGTATTATCATTAGCTATTTAGCACAATCCCTGCTATAAGTAAAGGTGTTACATTTCAATGCAATGCTGGAAACCGTTAAATTTTATTACTTTCTGTGAAGTTTGACAACTTTTTTCTTCTGAATGAAACCATGATTCATTCGCCGGGCAAAACTCCGCCCACCCTTGCACTAACTCTACTTAACATCAAAGGGAAATGCCGCCATAGTAATGTCTTCCTAACAGCTTAACTAAGTCATAATAGTAAGGATGCACCTTTTAATCGGTTTTAAGGGTCTCGCACTTTTTAAACAGGGGGGGGGGAGGTTGACGAATACTTGAAGAAGTCAGGTTTTCTTGTTTCTGAGTCATAATGAAGTTTCATGACTGCGCCCAGGTTATACCTACCAAAAGAAAGTCAGTGGTTTTTTGCTGAAAACTGGGGGGAAAATCGCTAAAATTTCGCTGGAGCCCCCGTGAGAAAATTTTGAGACCTAGCAAAAATTTCGTGTCTATGTCTGATTTTTGACGCTTCTGGGTGCTGATAACAACAGAAGAATTACTTCTAGAAAGTATGCATGTATTGGCATATTTTCTCCTTTGATGTTCGCCGCTATACTTAGACTGGTGTGCATAAATTTAGTATCTAATATCTGTCAGAAAATCACATAAAAATCCACACGCACACAGAAAATAGTGAATGAAATAAAAACTGACGGGGTTTCAGAAATTGACACATAAGTTAGCCAACTTAGCTAACTATTAGCTAGCCATAAATAAAGTTTAATTGTTTAGTCCACTAATTTGACATTTAATTTTGTTAGTTTTATCAGTCTATTTTTGTTTTATTATGTTTCCATAATTAAGTGTTACCTTTCTGATTACATTTTTAATCTCCCTGGAGACACTGTCACAAATTAGTTTCAGTGCTCCGAAAGAACGTTATAAACTCTTGATAAGGAACTACCGTATGCCCAATAGACATTTAATTAGCAAGCAGGTGGTATATAATTCATTAATGTAGCTTTATGTTAAAGTTTCTTGCAGCTGCCCGCCACCAAGCAGATGTTGGGTGACAAAAAAACTGGGGGGCCGAAAGGGTAGTAAAAATTTTCGGGGGGCATCAGAGCCCCTCATAAAATTAGATTACATTAGGAAATGTACATTGTTTAGATTATGAACAATAATTAGAGGGAGCGAGTTAGTGTGCTACATCCTATTGTCAAGAAATTGTGATTTACGAATTTTATCTTCGCATAAAATTTTATGTCTTTTGAGGGGTTAATTTTCTCCTCGAAATGGAATCGGCTGCACAAATTAGAGTTCAATTTGACCAGTACTTGACAAATTTGTGCTAAATTTCGCAGTACAAGAGATTGAGGTTGTTACAGCTCTGAGAGAAAGAAAAGTGCAATGAAAACAGAACTGGTCTTTTAGATTTTTACCCTCGCTGTATATGCCTTGACGCAGCACTAGCTTAATTCTCAACTCTTAAGCCTGGTTCACTCACAGTGCACAAAGTTAAAAGTTTCGGGGTTTAAGTTTTACGACTTTAAGTTTAAAGCATAAGGTTAAGGCTTAAGGCTTAAGGCTTAAGGCCCAAGCCGAGTTAAAAATAGTTTAGCTTAGTATTCAGGTTTAATCTTCCTTTACATAACATTATATAGAATTGTTGTTAATAATTTTCGTAACATATATTGCTGACTTCCTTACATATGGCCATATGGGCATAGCTAGTTAATTCAAAATGCTTTGAAGATTTGAATGCACGCTGTTTAATAGGAAAAATCTGTGATATTCAGACATTCCATAAAAGTTCCCTCCAAATTGCATATGCTTTAAACCTTAAGCGTTAAGGGTGGGCTACTAAAGGTTTGCCCCGACTTTGTCCGATTGGCCCTTTTTGGCAAGGTTATAGAGCATGGGTGTGATCAAAAAATATCGGGTACTGAGATCTTAGCTGCCTTCCAGCCATGTGCAGCCGTCGCGTTTATGTGCCCTACCCCCCATTTTTCGCAACTACCAATTAATTAAAAATTTCTACTGACTGCTAGGCCCAAGCTTAAAAGGTACCATTCGCCCCCACAAAAGATTTCAGCTCGATTAGTGAAGTTTGCGACTTGTATGGCTGCAGAAAGCCTCCACACGGGATCCGACAGACTGAAAATGGCGGTTTCGGCAAGTTTTGAAGATTAAAGTTAACATAAAAATTTTTTCACGCGGCAGAATTTCTTGCCATTTGGCACAAATGAGTACTCCTATAGGGCCTCCCTCTATGCCAAATTGCAGCCTTATAGCTCGCACCAGTAATAGAATTTTTCTTTCGTTAGTCAAAATTTTTTAAATTTTTGCCGAAACTTCAACTTTGAAGTGTAATTCCCTTAGATGCAAATAAGATACAGACATCTAGTATTTTTCTGCAGGTAGGGACCCTACGTGCCAAATCATATTGGGGAATGGCAGCTTTTAAGCTTGGGCCTAGCAGTCAGTAGAAATTTTTAATTAATTATGTTGGTAGTTGTGAAAAAAGGGGGTCGGGCATGTAAACGCGACGGTTGCACATGGCTGGAAGGCAGCGAGATCTCAGTACCCGATATTTTTTGACCACACCCATGCTCTACATCTTCGCCAAAAAGTAGGCCAATCGGACAAAGTCGGGGCAAGTAGATTTTAGTAGCCCCCCTTAAGCCTTGGAACCTTAGAACTTAATGCAATCAAGAGTTCATAAAACACAAGAGTATGACATGCGTCATACGCTATGTATTATAAGCCTGTTACATCCTCTGCACGCTATCGGCTGGCCCCCTAGCTAAATCAGACCCCCTTACCCCGCCCCTGTATACATGTACGGGGTCCAAACGTGTTTGTAGGTATATTTTGTACACTGATGTGTAAATCATACAAGCTTATACCTGCTGCATAAATTGGGCCCCCGTCAAGTTTAACATATAAGTATAGTAACACTGACCCCGATCCCCCGTTTGGACCACTTACACAGATAGGGGCGGGGTCAAGGGGGGCCTGATTTAGGTAAGGGGTCAGCCGATAGCGTGCAGAGGATGTGCAGGCTTGTCATGCATAGCTTATGACGCTTGTCATACTCTTATGAGTTATGTACTCTTGATGCAATGAACCGATCTGTATTCAGAAAATAAATATGCAGTTGGCAGTTAAACCTGATTATTACATCATTTGTCTGGCTAGTCAACAAAACATTTTCCTTTATTTCTGACCAATGTTCGTTTTTCCGTGAGGCAGTGTTAAAAGTTAATTAAATTAAATATAAATCAGGCTAACTGCACATTTGTAAGAAATTTTGTTATCATACAATAGTCCGAACTGACTGACGCTATCCGAAAAAAGTTAAGACGGCAAACTCAGCCTGACCCCGGAGGGAGGGTCAGCCGTGAGCGTGCAGAGGATGTGTCAAACTGATAATAAATAGAGTATACCAGCTGTCATGGCTCTTGTGTATTATGTACTCTTGCTGGTACAGAATAGACCCCATAAATTTTACATCATAAATGAATCAGCTTTCATAAGTATACTTTATAGCACACCTTAGCGTGCATTCACTGATTTATACGCACGCCGTGTGGGAAGCTCCGAGTGTGGGGCACGAGTGCGCGAAGCGCACGAGTGCCACACACGAGGGCTTCCCATACGACGTACGCAGTAGAAATTAGTGAACAACGCTAAGGTGTGTTGTAAAGTACTTATACAACGATTCAACCTCTCCTTAATTCATGAAACCTTACTCATTTATGTTGCAGCTGACAGCTAAGTTTAAGACAAATTTCAACATGAAGTGGCAGCAACATTATTGCTTGCCATGGCTGGGAGGCTTACTTTTTGGTGTGCAGCAAAGCTGTCAAGGTTGGAGCTCTGCTGTACACACTGCTGTAGCATGCAGGCAACTGTATGCTACAGAAATTTAGATTAGGGACCGGCTTCCCAGCGTGCAGCGTGCGTATAACTCAGTTATACGCACGCTGCACTGTGCATTAGCTGATTTATATGCACAGTCTTTACATAGGAAAAGTGCAAAAGAGTTGTATAAATAATGTTATGATTTGACTTTGACTTATTTCGCAAAAAGTCCAACACAACACCGGGTGCAGATATGAGCATAGTTTAAACTAATTTCTCAATGTGACCGGGCACTTCGCGAAAAGGCCATGTCATATTACTTCAAGTTTGATCTCTTTTTAACAGGTTTTCTTAAATCAGCATCTCAAAAGATTCTTATTTAATTCCAATGCAAAAATTGTCATTTTTTAGGTTTAATTCCAGTTTTTTTTGGAAATGAGCCCCCTCCGGTCAATTAGGCTTTAGCCCCTATATGTAGCAGCATTACCCCTTAACCACAAGATATCAAAACTTTAATCTGGGCAAAATTCCACATTTCTTTTATGTTTGAAGTATTTTCGGGTCTTATCTGGATTACCACCCCAACACTTTAAATACTTAAAACTTGACCAAATTAGCTAAAATTTTATGTGGGTATGTTTTCGACTACGCTGAGTTCAAATATCGCAAAAATTTCCTATTTCGCGAAATTAGATTTTTTCGATTTCAAAGGGGATCCCAAGGGAAACAGAAAAATTTTCGTCTTCGAATCTGGAGTCCGTTTTTCGATTCAGTTTTTTGTTAGCTCAGTATAAGCTAAAATTTAAGCTTAGCATGTAAGCTATGCTGTCAATTGTAAAATTGAATCGTAAAACGCACTCCAGATTCGTGTTCTACGACCCCGAAAACCCCTATATACATCTTTTCAGCAAAATCGAAGACAAAATATTTTTCGGTTTCCCTTGGTCCCCCCTTAGAAATCAAATAAAAATTGTATTTAGCGAAATCCAAAAATCTAGCTATATTTGAACTCAGCATGGTCGAAAACATACCCACACCAAATTTTAGCTTATTTGGTCAAGTTTTATGGATTCTGAGTGGTGGGGGGTAATCGAGATAAAACCCGTATTTTCAATTTTCTTTAATAGTCGGTAATATATTCCGGTTTGGGGTAATGCCAGCCTAGAACGAATGCCTGCATTTTTGAGGGAAAGGGAATGCTGACACTGAATACTTGCCATAGCAATTACCCGAGGTCTTCTACAAAGCTGTCAGCATTGCGTCCATTACGGCCACTATACCGCGCGCTCAGGATCGAAACACTGCCTTATGTCTCCATTTGACACAATTTTTACATTTTCGAATTCGTCTTTTTGTTGTAGTTTTTTGGAAGGACGAATTCTGTAACAACTTCAAATTTTTAACCCTTTCACGGCGTTGTCTTTGTGCCTCGAAATACGCCTGTTTTTGTACTCCTAAAAATATAGTTTGAAAGAAAATTTTTGTATAGCGGTATAGCGTCATAGTTTAGCTATTATACTTTTGGATTACTGTAAGATTACTCCTTTTATTGCTTCAGTCTGAAAAAATCATGTTCCGTTTCGATAACTCGGCTAAAATCGAGTCACAACCTTTTGTCGAGGCCATAAATTAGTTTTATGACCTATTCGAGTCATCCATAATGATAGAAATGGTTTGAAAACCGACAGGGCGTCCCTTTCAAAACTTTTCGCATCTTTTGTCCGGGCAGAAATTCAGTTTCAGCCGTGTGAACTAGTTAGCCCCTTCTGATGTAAAGTTATTTCGCCCCCGAAAGATTTATTGTGTACAAAAGTTTTCAAAACATCTCGCCTTTTGTTGCCTGTCAATAGCACGCGTCTTACGGTAGTTTTAAATTACAGTACCTTTTGTACAGTCTGTTTACAAACCAGAAGCAATAATTGAATAACTGGTAACTGGCTGCAAAGTGCAAACTTCATTTCAAGAGTACATAATAAATAAGAGTGTGACAGATTTGGTGTTGTATAGCTCACCGAACCGTACTTAACTGCGGCAAGCCAAGCAAGAACACTGAAGCACGACCAGCCAACGTGGTTGAAAAGAATGACCAGTCCAAACGACAGAAATATATGTCGCTGCTGCATATCTGCCGAAAATTATGAGAGGGAATAACTACGCAAGCAAAACTAGACTTTGGTTATTGGTTATGGTTAAAGAATTCCTCAATTTGTATCTGCATGGACATTAAATTTGTATACTTTATTAGACAGACATTAGCTTAAATAAGGCAAATATTTTTTGTTTACATAAATAATAGAAAATAATTAAAATAAAATAAAAATAAATAATAATGTAAATACATACTGTAATGCAGTTTGGTTAATGACTAAAAAATTACTTTAGCGAATTTTAAGAACCAGCCCTGTAAATAGCGTAAAACCAAAAAGGAATTGGCTGACATAACCATAAGCCCAATTTATTGTATGTAATGTACTCTTGGTATTACTAACTGAATAACAAGTAACAGCTAACACCCGATTGCACCAAATGTGTTTAAAATCTAATTAGCTAAATTAGATTTTAAACAGATCTTAAATATATTTAAGTGAACAGAGCATTGCACCAACTTAAATATATTTAAAATCTGCTTAAAATCTGATTACCTATTGAAAGTTAATAAGATTTTAAACATGCCTCATACCATGTTTAAAATCTGTTTAACGTGAAAATCTAGCAATTTGCATGTATTTTCTGGGAGTTTTCACTGTATATATTTTTATCCATTATTTTTCTTGAGCGATTAATTTAGTTTGTGTGTTTATGTGCAAATAAAAAGTCTAATAAATTCAAAATTTGGAGATTCATTTTTGTTCAAGTCTGCACAGAAACAATTTTTGGTTGATGTAATAGCTTACTAAATGAAATCCTGAAAAAAGGCTGCATTCATAACAGTCACTGATATATATATGAACAGTAGGTTGCCACAATTTGGTACCATCAAATAAGCAAAATCGTAGCGTTGCAGACAGTCAAGCTAAAGCCGTGGTTACACTTGACAATCTTGTGACAACGCGTTGTGACAACGGCAGTTGTCTCCCATAGTTGTCAGTCGTGACAACTAGCGGTTACATGTGACAACCGGTCGTGACAACGCACACTTGCTGTTGAACCAACGCTATGTTTACTATTGCGTTGTCACAACGAAGTCGGGCATGGTCCCAACGCGTTGTCGCCAGTTGTCACAACGTGTTGTTACTGGTTACACGAACAACGTCGTGACAATTCTGTAGCAACGGCCGTTGTGACAACGGCAGTTGTCTCCCATAGTTGTCAGTCGTGACAACTAGCGGTTACATGTGACAACCGGTCGTGACAACGCACACTTGCTGTTGAACCAACGCTATGTTTACTATTGCGTTGTCACAACGAAGTCGGGCATGGTCCCAACGCGTTGTCGCCAGTTGTCACAACGTGTTGTTACTGGTTACACGAACAACGTCGTGACAATTCTGTAGCAACGGCCGTTGTGACAACGCGTTGTCACAAGATTGTCAAGTGTAACCACGGCTTAAGGCTAACCTTGGCTAACCTAACTAAAGAATGTAAAGAGAAATAAATAAAGTTTTGAAACATGAATAATTAGATTTTAAACAGTTTCACAGTGTCGTGACATTAGTATTTTATCATTGGACAGAGCAACTACTTCAAAGCTGCCGCTTGGTGTCTGATAGGCTTTTTAGTCACGTGGCCCTTAATTAGATTTTAGTAAAACAGATTTTAAATAGAAGTTAAAAAGATTTTACGCAAAAACATTTTGGTGCAATGGAAAATGTGTTTAATGTTAAAATCTTTCTAGCTAATAAGATTTTAAGATAATTAGATTTTACGTAGAAATATTTGGTGCAATCGGGCGTAAATGTGTACCA
>JASAND010011221.1:0-10203 GCA_030248195.1 Trissonchulus latispiculum
ACAAGTGCTTCAGCCAAATGGCAACCCACATCGTGTCTTTTGCCCTCGCCTGCAACGATAACATAAGTGTACAATTTTCGAACACTTTCTGTTCGCAAGGGGGGGGAGGGGGCCGAAAACAGATTTTGCTGAAAAGTTGTATATATAGTTTTCGGGTTGAACACTAAGCTGAAGTCCGTTTGTTAGCTATTCGATTAATTAGCTAGCTCTTTCAGAAAGAGTTTACAAAACAACCTAACAGTTTAGCTTATATATACTGAGCTAACGAAAACCTAAATGAAAAACGGACCTCAATAATCGGATTTTGCGACACAGAAAACCTCTATATACAGCTTTTTAGCAGAATCGGCGAACGAAATTTTGTGCTACTTCAACTTCACACCCATTCCGAATTTTCGTTCATTTGGTCAAGATTTTCTTCGCCTGGATTTGGATCGGTTTGAGTATACCGTTATGTACCGTGGGCAAATACCTATTTTATAATGATTTAATTTAGTTATATACTAGGCAATGCTTTACTGAACAAAATATGGCATTCAATTGATACTACGATTCTCCATTGCCATATCCGAAATAAACATGTATATATATGAACATAGCCCAAGATTTGGCTGGGACATGCTCTAGAAGGGCCGCGAAACACTGTAAATCATTCCAGTAATTAAGGCACCGGGCTACAGGGGCGTATGCAAGATTTTGAAAAAAGGGGGGTTTTGACTAAAATTTACTGAAAAGGAGGGGGTTTTGACAGAAATTAGCACTTTTTAATGGAGTATTGATAAGTTTTAACCCAAAAGGAGGGGGTTTCAACCCACAAAACCCCTCCCCTGGATACGCCCATGCCGGGCCATGAAGAAGTTGCGCCACCGATAAGTGACGATAAGTGTGACCATGAAGAAGCTCCATGACGTGGCGGCCAAAGGGCATCCGTCTTGAAAATTTTTGAAGTTTAAAGTTTTTGAAAATGTCAAAAGGTTGCTATGGAAAGATTTAAAAGGCGTGCAGGTCTAAAAAGTGAGGAAGAATTGAGTAACTTTTGCGCCGGATGCGCGCAAATGTTTTAAAATGGGTCCAGGCTGTGCGCGGACAATTATTCTTCTACGCGGGAAAAGTTGTTCTTTTTCAAGGGAGAAAACTTAAGTGTAATTAATCATTATTATTGAAGGTTGCGTGCTGGATTTTTACCGATGAATTTAAAATCAGAGCGATTGAAGGTGACAGTCATGATTTCTAAACAAGGTGGACTGTCATCTACGTCAAGCTAACTGAAAATTGTTTTGGAATTTTGAAATGAAATATAAACATAACAGATAACATAACTATTTTCTTCCAAAGTATATATACATAGGAAAGTAGGAACGTATATATATTCCCAAGCCTGTTTATGAAGTGACCGCCGGGACTTGAACCCGGGACTACCCAGAATCGAAACCCTGGGCTGCTCTGCCACTGAGCTACGGCCACGCGTAAAGAGGGAACAGGCCTGAAAATGTAAACCGATATTTCAAAAGTAACTGGTTTTAGGCTAGAAAGAGAACAGTTCAAGGAAAGAGCACAAAAGATTTTAGGAAAAATGAAATGAGATTTGTACGTTTTATGAATTCGGTACAACTGAAAAATCGGGAGAAATTTGGATATGACAGTCATTCAATGCTTATTCAAGTTAGTTTGAGAAAAAGAAAAAACGTCGAGAAACTTTGAAAGTTTGCAAAGATAAGAATCAACACATACGATAGCACATCGCATACATCGCATAATAGCACATCGCATATAAAATTCAATTCCATTTGCAGTCATCTAAATGGGAATCAGATAATGGTGGCTGCACTTCATCATTCAATCATCATTAACTAAATATACTGGGAATTTGGGATGGGCCTTAATGCAAGTGAGCTTATCCTTAAAAATGGCTTCGTTTTAGACGTGTAAAAGCACGCTCTATTCTAAGGCTAAAATGCTGATTGCGCCACATAGTTGGCCTAGGTGGACGCAGCGTCCACATAAAATTACATACTGGATATATACCCAATGCGGGCACAAACATTGCGTCCACATAAGGTATACAGTGGGAATTGCGCTCAGAAGGGCTACAATATATATATATATATATATATATATATATATATATATATATACATATATATATATATATATATATATATATATATATATATATATATATATATTTTATGAATCTATATACATATATATATATGAGTAGATTTCTGGGATGCTCGCAGATAGGATGGACAACCTGAAGAATCGATTTCCTTCTCACTATGCCAGTTGATTAGGATTAGTATGCCTAGTAAAACCTACAAATATCAGCTTGTTTTGATGAGCGGTTAATGAGTAAGGTCCCTTTTTGTGATCTTGCCACGGCAGCTAAATGGCTAATTTTACTTCTTGACTTTGTTCCACTGTATTGAAAGACATAGACGCGGTACGGTGCTACTTTTGGTCCTCAAATGGTTCATAGAGCTCTACTATGGCTATGCAAAAGGCGTTCTTCTTCAGCTGTCATGTAATCTCCGAAAACTGCAGCTTTAAGATTACTGACCCACCAGTCGGGAGTTGTGCGAAGTAAGATTATTCCAGCTAGAGAGCTTATTACTGAGAGGCGGGAAGCAATTTTATAATATATCATTTTTAGGATCATAATAAACCTGCTGGCCAAAAATGAGCGCAATCCCAGACCCAGTTTTGAGATATGGCCCTTCAAAGTTCGAAAAATCGCCGATTTTGGGCCAAAACAGCGACTAAGTCAAGTTTGGGCCGCCATAGCCGACTAATGGAGAAAGATAATGAGCTAATATTTTCAGCACATAAACTACGTACCATAGACAGTGTTTTATATCAATTTCAGCAAAATCCGAGAAATTTTATTTTTTGCGATTTTGCGGTCGTATTTTGGGTGTTGAAAAATCGAAAAAATAAACTTTTTCAGATTTTGCTGAAATTGGTCTAAAACACTGTCTATGGTACCTACTTTATATGCTGAAAATATTAGCTCAATATCTTTTCCCATTAGTCGGCTATGGCTTCCCAAACTTGACTTGATCGCTGTTTTGGCCCAAAATCGGCGATTTTTCGAACTTTGGAGAGCCATATCTCAAAGCTGGGTCCGGGATTTGGCTCATTTTTGGCCAACAGGTTTATTATGATCCTAAAAATGATTTATTAAAAAATTGCGTCCCGCCTCGCAGTAATAAGCTCTCTAGCTCGAATAAACTTACTTCGCACAACTCCCGACTGGTTGGGTCAGTAATCTTAAAGCTGCAGTTTTCGGAAATTACATGACAGCTGAAGAAGAACGACTTTTGCATAGCCATAGTAGAGCTCAATGAACCATTTGAGGACCAAAAGTAGCACCGTACAGCGTCTATGTCTTTCAATACAGCGGAACAAAGTCAAGAAGTAAAATTAGCCATTTAGCTGCAGTGGCAAAATCACAAAAATGGACCTTACTCATTAACCGCTCCTCAAAACAAGCTGATATTTGTAGGTTTTACTAGGCATACTAATCCTAATCAACTGGCATAGTAAGAAGAAAATCGATTTTTCAAGGTTGTCCGCTAACAACGACTCCAGATCTGAGCCACTCAGAAATCCACTCATATATATGAGTCGATTTCTGGGATGCTCGCAGATGGAACGGACAACCTCAACATCTTCTTCTTACTATGCCAGTTGATTAGGATTAGTAGGCATAGTAAAACCTGCAAATATCAGCTTGTTTTGATAAGCGGTTAATCAGTAAGGTCCGTTTTTGTGATTTTGGCATGGCGGCTAAATGGCCAATTTTACTTCTTGGCTTTGTTCCACTGTATTGAAAGATATATACGTAGTAGGGTGCTACTTTTGGCCCTCAAATTGTTCATAGAGCTCTACTATGGCTATGCAACAGGCGTTCTACTTCAGCTGTCATGTAGTTTTCGAAAACAGTAGTTTTAAGGTCACTGACCCCACCCGTCGAGAGTAGTGCGACGTAAGTTTATTCGAGCTAGAGAACTTATTACTGCGAGGCGGGACGCAATTTTGTAATATATCATTTTTAGGATCATAACAAACCTGCTGACCAAAAATGAGCCAAATCCCAGACCCAGTTTTGAGATATGGCTCTTCAAAGTTCGAAAAATCGCCGATTTTGGGCCAAAACAGCGATTAAGTCAAGTTTGGGCCGCCATAACCGACTAATGGGAGAAGATAGTGAGCTAATACTGTTAGCACATAAACTAGGTACCATAGACAGTGTTTTAGAGCAATTTCAGCCAAATCTGAGAAATTTCATTTTTTTCGATTAATCGAGATTTTCGAGATGCCATTTGATTGGCTACTTAGCTACTGTAATCCTCATCAGTGCATTTCAGTTCGACTGCATATAAACACACGCTTAACAACGCTAAGCGGTACCCCCCCCCCCTGAGATATCGGGGGGGTCCACTTATACACATAAATTTGACATAAGGTAGGGAATTAGCCAATCAGATGCGTTTTAGTTCAAACGCATGTAAACACATGATGAACAATGGTAAGCGGTATCCCCCCCCGCCATTTTTATTAGGAAGGGCCAAGCTTCCCACTCTTCCTATTATATACTCTTGGCTGTAGTGACCAGAGGTCATTTCCGTCGGTTGCCCATTGCCCATTGAAACGAGCGTAGTCGATTTACTATATATGCCCCAACCAAAACGCCGGAAAACGCTGTTTATAGTGAGTGTTCCCAACTTTGACCCTGGGCGAGGAACCACGGGAGCCATGCCGACCAGTGGTCACTTCGGGCGGTATCGGCAGTATGCCCATCGTTTTCAGCGACCCTGATTTACTATATAAGGGCGCCACCCCAAGGCCGATAAACGCCATTTTTAGTGAAAGTGGGACTTAAGGGGGGGCTACGAATTTCACTAAAAGTTCGATATTGGAAATGCTAGCTAGTCTTTTACCACATAATAGTATTAGGTTTAGTGTAAAATAGTTTAAAGTTTGAAAGAATTCCATGCAGCGTAGCGTTCTGTGGAGCCATCAGAAGTTGGTGTTATCGGTCCAAAGCTCGACATGACATGTACACAAACTTGGCCTCGCATTGGTCGCTATGTGCAAGGCACGGTACCAAAATTTTCAGGAATTAGTTCTGACATATGGTGCTTTGATATCGTGTAAAATAGTCTCTAGACCATTGCCTACTTTTTGGTGCTATACGATCAAAGTGCGAAAAATTGGCTGTTGTAGGTCTATACGGGTGGCGGTTAACTAACGTCTAATGCGCTGTGGTTTACCAAATGAACCCAACTTTGCTGCAATTAATACTCCAAGTATCTGTCTTAAGTTTGGTATAAATTACGTGATTTCGTTAATCCCTGCGTTCGCAGTGCTGGATTATATTATCGATATTGTCGCTGTTATTTGGTGCCATTTCGAAGATGTGAGCCAATTACTCCAAAGTACTGTGACAGAATCGGCTGAAACTTTGCACATTACAGGCCAGTGAGTGTACCAAGATGTGCCGAAAGCTATGTCACTAAACCTCGCTCCAATGTTTAGAAATGCTAGATTGATTTCTCAGCGATCGCTCCAAAAAGCTCTAAGACAGTTGTAAGCGCATACTGAACGAAGGAATCGTCATATCGAAAAACGGATTTGATATTCGGATTCAGCAGGTCAAATAACCCCTATAAGCACCTTTTCGGCAAAATCGGAGACAAAAAATTTTTTGACCCCATTTTTACTGAGCTTAGCTAGCTTTTCAGGCCCAAAAATAAGGGTTATTTCTTAACAAAAAGTTTGCTAGTACACTAACCAGAAAACCAAAACCCTTGAAACTCAGAGACAGTTTGCCCCTATTAGAACCTAATATTTGGTAAAAAGCTGGGGTAGGCTAGGGGCTGTCAATTTTATTAGATCGAAAACGGAGCACGGTCACATCGCAACTTTTTGTCAATTTCAAAATTTGGGCTGTTATAGCTGAAGAAGGAAGCAACGCTCGAAAGCCGGAATACTTTTAATATTTAGCACTGGTAACAGTTAACATTTATTGGCTGAAAGTTTCAGAATTGGTCAAACCGTTAATCCACCAGAGCTGAAAAAACCTTTTTGAAAAATCCCATTTTTCGAACTAAAATTTGTACTTTGGCGTTCTGCCAAAAACAGTGTATATGAGATATATTGTTGCCCACCCTAAACTTTTTTAATTTGATATGTTGGCTAACGTTGGGGGGGGGAAAGTAGGTCTCTCCGACGATGTCGTGCCAACCCGTTCGTAGCCCCCCCTTAACAGGTGAAATAACGCCAAAACAGGTGAAATAATGCAAAGTTTGGGCCCATCTCCTGAAAGCTACAGAGTGAAAGTAATCCCCTTCGTTACTTTGTGTGCATTGGCCGAAATATTCAAATAAAATAAACCAAACCGATCTAGCTGCTAGCCTGTGAAAAAAAGTCCACCACAACCTAAGTGCCAAAATAGCGAAAGTCCGGCTTTGGCGCCTTGGCAGAGAGCCAAAATTGGCCAGGTGCCAAAATGACCAAAAAAGGTAGCATGGGGGGATAAGGTAGCATGGCGCTATCGCGCCCCTACATAATAATCTTATTGTATCAATTCTCGAAAATATCAGAACGAGCACACCTATACTATCAAGAGTATACTATACAGTATACATACGTATATACATCAGCAACAATATCCAAATCGTATATGCTCTCAATGTTTCTGATAGCACATTGAAGACAGCGTATTTATGTCTGTGAAAACCTTGATTTAAGTGCTGGATAAAACTGTTGTTTTGCATTCTGAAGTATACGTATAATTATGCCATTCTGAAGCTCTCTATCATAATTTAGCAAAGCAACACAATTATATATATGGCTTCAAAGTTAGCGCGAATAGGGCAGAAGGAGGAAATTCCCTATTCGGCGACAAAACTGGTTTCTTTCATTTTGTCGCCGAGTAGATTCCCTATTCGCCGCACAAAGCTGTACCGTACGTGTGTTATGCACCGTGTATTAAGTTCTGAAAAGGCTATTAGCAGGCTTCAGCGCTTCAGTAAATACATTCAGTTAAACTAGAACGTTTTCATCCAGCCTGTTTACGGTACCTAGCTTTGCTTACATTGTGTTTGTACATAACTTCTCTGACGTGATTTTTCTCTGCAGCGGAAAAATAAGCGAAACTAAGGGGCAAATGCCCTCGACGGCAACCAACTTTGTAGAATAGGGAAAGACTTGAATCTTAGACACACGGTGCATGGTTACAACTGAGATTCTGCTGAAGCGGCAAAATGCCGTTTCTCAGCGACTAAATGACGGAAACCTGCTTTGTGCACCGAATAGGGAATCTACTCGACGATTAAAATGACAGAAACCAGCTTTGTGCGCCGAATAGGGTATCTACTCGGTGACTAAAATGAAAGAAACCAGCTTTGCCGCCGAATAGGGAATTCCCTCCTTCCGCCCTATTCGCGCTAACTTTGAAGCCATAATTATGTGTTGCTTTGCTAAATTATGATAGAGAGCTTCAGAATGGCATAATTATACGTATACTTCAGAATGCAAAACAGTTTTATCCAGCACTTAAGGGGGGCGACTAAAATGGGGGTGCCCCGAATTTGTCCGATTGGCCTTCTTTTCGGCGAAGTTAAAGAGCATGGGTGTGGTCAAAAAAATACTTGGTCGTTGGTTCTTAGCTGCCTTCCAGTCATGTGCAGGGGTCGCGTTTATGTGCCCGACCCCCCCTTTTTCGCAACTACCAACATAATTAATTAAAAATTTCTGCTTGCTGCAAGACCCTAGCTCAAAGCTTGTCATTGACCAATAAGATTTGGCACATGTGGCCCTATATGCGGAAAAAATACTAGACGTCTGTATATTATCTGCATCTCAGGTAATTACTGTTCAAAGTTGAAGTTTCGGCAAAATTTTGAAAATTTTTGGCTAACGAAAGGAATATTTTATTACTGGTGCGAGCTATACGGCTGTAATTTGGCATATACAGAGGCCCTATAGGAGTACTCATTTGTGCGATATGGCAAGAAATTCTGCCGCGTGAAAAAATTTTTATGTCAACTTTAATCTTCAAAAATTGCCAAATTCGCCATTTTCAGTCTGTCGGATCCTGTGTGAAGGCTTTCTGCAGCCATAGAAGTCGCAAACCTTCACTAATCGAGCTGAAATCGTTTGTGGGTGTGTTTTCAACCACGCTGAGTTCAAATATCTCAAAAAATTTTAATTTCAAAAAATTTGATTTTTTCGATTTCTGGGGTACTATTGCCCAAAAACAGCGATTTTGTCAATTTTTGAAGATTAAAGTTGTCATAAAAAATTTTTCACCCGGCAGAATTTCTTGCCATTTGGCACAAATGAGTACTCCTATAGGGCCTCTGTATTTGCCAAATTACAGCCTTATAGCTCGCACCAGTAATAAAATATTCCTTTCGTTAGCCAAAAATTTTCAAAATTTTGCCGAAACTTCAACTTTGAACAGTAATTACCTGAGATGCAGATAATATACTGACGTCTAGTATTTTTCCGCATATAGGGCCACATGTGCCAAATCATATTGGCCAATGACAAGCTTTGAGCTAGGGTCTTGCAGCCAGCAGAAATTTTTAATTAATTATGTTGGTAGTTGCGAAAAAGGGGGGGTCGAGCACATAAACGCGACCCCTGCACATGACTGGAAGGCAGCTAAGAACCAGCGACCAAGTATTTTTTGACCACACCCATGCTCTATAACTTCGCCAAAAAGTAGGCCAATCGGACAAATTCGGGGCACCCCCATTTTAGTCGCCCCCCCCCCTTAAATCAGGGTTTTCACAGACATAAATACGCTGTCTTCAATGTGCTATCACAAACATTGAGAGCATATACGATTTGGATATTGTTGCTGATGTATATACGTATGTATACTGTATAGTATACTCTTGATAGTATAGGTATGCTCCGTTCTGATATTTTCGAGAATTGATACAATAAGATTATTATGTAGGGGCGCGATAGCGCCCCTACATAATATTGGTTGTAAAGGCGTCTGCGCGGCCCCCTGGAGACCGTGTTGGCCTGGTGCCAGCTAATTAGAGGTCCGGGAGGGGTAAAAATGTTACCATCGTAAAGTACTCGAGTAGTACTACAAGTATCATCATACTTTTGGTTCGATTTCGAAACTTCAAATTTTTGCACTTGGCAACAGTTAGTTTGTGTTTGGTTTTTTCTAGGTGAATAACGCTTTTCGGAAGTGAATTTTCTAGCGAAGTGTTGGAACGTTGTGGGCATTTTGGCCCAATACTACTGTTTTATGCTGGTAGACAGTGTCCCCCCCATGCAACCTTTTTTGGTCATTTTGGCACCTGGCCAATTTTGGCTCTGTGCCAAGGCCCCAAAGCCGGACTTTCGCTATTTTGGCACTTCGGTTGTGGTGGACTTTTTTTCACAGGCTAGCAGCTAGATCGGTTTGGTTTATTTTATTTGCATATTTCGGCCAATGCACACAAGGTAACGAGGTCCGGGAGGGGTAAAAATTTTGCTAATTCTTGGCCCCGGTCGGGGCCTGACTAGTGTTTTTGTTTTGCTCGAACACTTTTGCGCTCTTCTGCGCACTGCCCCAAAATGTTTTGCGCAATTTGTAGAAAAAGTGGGCATAACCGAAACATTTGTTTTTACTATACGTAATTTAGCCAAAGTTGCGGTTTCGTAGACATTAGCATTAGTAGACTATGTCATACACAAAAGCCACTAAAAACTGGCGTATGGCCAATGGGAGCATAAACCCACAAACTATATGCGCAACAGGTCTGGGAAAATGAGCCCCCAGATGCTGAAAAACTCTTCAAAAATCCACGAGCAATTTTTGTGACTTCTCAATGATTAATTTCAGCAATTTACTTTTTCAATGTCTGGAAAAAATTGCGCACGCGTGCGCACAAGCCCAAAAGTTTTTGCTAAATTCAGAGAAACAGTGTGTCACTGCGCACGTTATTGAGCAAATAAAAACACCGGGGGCCGGGGAAGGAGCCCTTCCCGGTGCATCCCTAATTTCACCTAACCTAGTCTTAATCTATGGAACTTGTCTTGGAAATCAAGGGGCTTTTCTTATTTTTCAGAAAAAATGCGTGACTACCTAAAATTGTAGACTTTAGCCGCGCTTTTCTTATGAACTTGGTAACAAATTCTACCTATACCTATATACCGATATATGGTATACGCCGCATATATATA
>JASAND010011222.1:0-38635 GCA_030248195.1 Trissonchulus latispiculum
TATTTCTTAACGAAATATAGCTGTGGCTACGACTGAATTAGCGATTTAACAAAATTAATTAATATATAGCGACTCAACATATTTTATTTGTTAGATTTGGTCTTGATTAAGTCATCATTAATTCGAAATCTAACAGCAAATACCTATTTCCTTCAAAATATTGTGCAATCCTAAGAACAAACAAAGCTTACTTTCTGTTTGTCTGCTATGTACTTTGAATTTGATGTTGGAAATATTATTGTTTTGAACTCCAAGTACTATGCTATTTGAACTACATTTTTTAGATTAAAACTGCTGAAGCCTGTATTTGATATCAAAAATAACAGTATTTTCCAAGTCATAATTTTTTTCCAAAGTAGATTGTGCTGCTATTAATTTGGCCAGAAAATTAATTAATTACAAAAATTAATTTGGTTCGATTTTCCTGTTTCTGAAATGTAAATTATAATCAAATGGGGATAGTGTGAGCTTAAGCAGCCGAACATTCTTTCACGGCAACTGAAAAGTGATAACATTCTCGAAATTGAACTCTGTAATAATATAGCAAAAGTTTGCCGAAATTATTTGAAGCCAGAATTTTCTAAATATCTGATACGTTCTCAATTTTAGTGTGTCAAAGCTGGGCGAAATTTTGTTGCTCCGAACTATTCGTCGGGATTTATCTCTAATATATCCCATAGTAAATGTATAACTACAAACTACACAAAGTCATGAAAACGTGTAGTTTTATTGCTAAGATAGGTACTGACATCGCTAAGAGTACAGAAAGCTTGGAATTTTTAGTTTACCTTGCCCAAAACTAGAAAATAAACTTCGTGAAAACTTTTATAACTGCTTCCAAAATCATCAAAATTCTCAAAATCGCATTCTAAATTTGAGAAATCAAATTGCAACAAATTGGCGTAGTACCTTTTCAGAAATGTTACGAAAACTACTACTTCAAATTTTCTATTTGCGTACTATTAGCACCATTCGTGATGGGCCGAATTAATGGAACATTATGGGAACTACTTCGCCGTGTCAAATGCGCTTATATACATCTATCTACGCATATGTATTTCAGTGCGCGCCCACACTGTACATTTTTAATACGATGCGCGCACACGCAGTAGATTTTCCAATGCGCGCCCACGGTGTACATTTTCTAACTCAGTGCGCGTACACGCAGTACACTTTCCAATGCGCGCCCACGGTGTACACTTTCTAAATATGCGGCCGGGCCGCACCGGAAAAATCCGGCCCGTACTCATCTCTACAGCTTAGCACTTTGGCCTAGATATGTGTAGTGTGTAGAAATGACAGGCAAAACCAGTCAATCAGAAGGATCCGCACTGAGACAACTTGCTTGCATTCCGCACCAAGAAACCTGCTAGAGTTAGGAAGTCTGGTCTTAAAAGTGCTAAATAATTTAGAATACTGGTCTAAGAGGGTGAAAACTGAAATAACAGTCTCTACAAATTGGTCTTACCCAAAGTAATTATTGATAGACTTTGAGTTACAAATCAAGAAGTCTGTTTAGATGTGGCAAATAATAACTAGTGTGATGGAACCGCTTCTGGGACCCTTTCTTGATCCATGAAGCTGCTATTTCCCTCCTATCCTACCAAACCTGTTCAAATACAGTTGACCACAAACACTGTAACTGAAAGACAAAACTCTAGCTTAATACAAGTATGTCACGAAAGTGCTCGCTGTTAATGGTTTCTTTCACGTGAATAGAGTCCTAAGCACCTCCTCGTAAGACTGAACTGACGTAAGACGTGAAAAGTTGTGTACATGCTCCTTAGCAATCCTGGGCCTTTCGCGGAGTGAGTTAGTCGAGTCAAAGGGCTAGAATTAGCTGACACCTTTTCGCGCACAGGGTTAAAAGAGTTAAGCAGTTCAGTTAACCTGCAGGTTTAAACGAGTTAAAAATAAACTTTACTTCTTTAACTCGCGCGCGAAAAGGCCCTTAGAGATTTTTCATCAGCTGCATCAAGAATACATAATGATAAGAGTATGCCACAGGTATGCTCTCTGTTATCAGAGCAAAAACTATGCTCCGTTATTTCCCGGCCAATCCCCCCCACAAAACAATAGGTACCTGGTCAAAATGGGGGTAGGTTAATTTGCTCTAGCTTTGCTTTGAGTGTTTTAAGTTGTGAGTAAGTGAGTTTCGTGTCTGCTTCAAGTAGAACACAAGCATATCTTAGAAGCGATGGTTTTTATTTGCGGGGAGGAGGGTTAGCCTTTAGCAAGCAGAGCAGAGCAGAGCATTTTACTCTGATAAATAGGAGCATGACTATGCAGTAGCTATGGGTGGTGCAGAAGCTAACAACTACTACGAAGCACATATTGCTTTCGCAGCCATGTAAATCTCAAAACAGTGGTTGGTTCGGTTATAACAAAAATCTTGTGAGTAAAAGTATTAGCAAGAGTACATAATACTTAAGAGTGTGACAAGCCTAATATAAGTTCTTTCTGCGGAATGTTACCCTCCTATGCCTCTGCATAAGCATTCAGCAAGAAACAATTACTAAAATATAGTACTGTTGCATTCGCTAGTCAAACTTGTTAAGCTTGTATTGTCCACGTCAGGACCTACGTTCGCATTAATTTTTATGATTATCATTGTACCAAATGGGATTTTCTAAGATATATACCGAGATACGCTTTACTCAGTCTGACGTTGGTTAACGAAACACAAAAATCATTTCTTTTCGGTAAAATATTCTGTAATTCCGTAAACAGTTATTCTTCATGCATCGACGTAGTTGATCACTTTATAGTCTTTGCATCTTGTAGCAATTAAACAAAAGACTTCCAGAATACTGATAACTGACATTCCCAAGGTAATACCAAGATATGCTCCCATGTCTGTTATGATATCTTGAATCTACACATAACAATAGCAAAATTCAACAATGCATAATAGTAAAATGACAAAGTTGTTGCAAAGATTTTTGACTACTAGACCCATTCCGTATCAAAACATTCAATTTATTTAGATCACATAGAAAGCTATGTTATTACGGTTGTTTTAGGAACTTCGGTCAATGTAGTGCTTCCCCGGTTGGTGAAGTACACCTCCATTAGTGCAATAGAACTCCTGTAACAGTCATACCTTATAACTGAATCACGATTGCGTTGAGCAATAATTGATCAATACGGAAAATGTTGAGAGTAACTCAACTACAACAGCCATTTTTAGGATGTGACGACAACGCAATACAAGATGTGGTACTGTAGGTAGTCACCTACGGAAATTGTAGCTAAAGATTTAAGTAAGTGCACTGTTTTTAGTTTATTTAGCTAATCTATGACTGGCAGCCAGGGTGCGTGTACAGGCATGCAGGGTCTGACACAAAACTGTTGTCGAAAACAAAAACAATGGTCTCTTGCACAGCTTTTAATTTTCATCTAACACCAACAGCATATATTGCAGATTTTCAGAGTTCTCATAGCGAGAGGACAACTTTTCTGAAATTTTAAATTTGGAAATTTCTAACATTCAAAAGATCGGGTTTTCTATTTTTTGTGCGAAATATGCGAGCTCAGATTTTTGCAGCAGAATTACAAAAGAACAAAGAAAATATGTGAAGTTTTGACGATTTTTAGCGATTTTCGATTATCAAATTCTTGTGGTCTGTACCACTTTTTCAACGCTGACAAGCCACTCTTCGCTCAGTAATTGACTACAATGGTTTTTATTTTTAGGACCTTTTAGTCATCACCTTTAACACAATAAAAGTAAAAGTCATTTTTAAAATTTTAATATGGATTTTTCCGAAAAATTACCACTTTTCAATCGAAATTTTTACCTGGAATATTGATAAAATTGAGTATAAATGAGTCACGCTTAGTATTACATTTTACCTAAATATAACGATGTCAATATATTGCTGCCACAACTAATGTTTTTCCAACATCTGCCTTATTATAGTAAAATTTTAAATAAGAATCAGAACTGTCTTCATCTTTCAGCGATTTTATCCCGAGTACTTCAAAAATCAAGGAATCTTTGAAAAATTATTCCTGCACAAATATAATTAGTATTGACAAAACTTAAAGATGGCTGGACTCAGCAAAGTTGAAGCATTAAGTTTATGTTCAATTTCGATAACATTATATTAAAATTCGTGATCGGACAGTGTTAATGTGCTCGGAAAATCCACTTCGATTTTGAAAAATTTTTTTACTGCGTTAGAGTTGCTGCCTTAGCGATCCCGACAATGGAAACGAATTTTTTTCTAATATGTTCTCCGCGAGCAGTGACCTATTAATGTTGAAAGTAACAAAGATTCAATCGCTTTCAAATTTCCACGAGCTACTTAAGGTGCCTAGTTGCTAAAAGTACATTCTTTCCTTAGCTCAGTCGAAGTATAGCTTTGACAATGATGTTTGGCTTTAAGCCATTTTGTGAACGGTTGAAATCAGGGTTTGGAATGTGTGAAGAAAAGTGTCCAGGGCGGGAATCGGCCGACGAGTTTTGGATCTTGAGTATAACGGCATCGAACTTACAGGATTTGCTGGTCGGATTCCTCAAATTGAAGCTCCCTGTGATGTAAGGGCGGCTCCCTGGCTGCCTCCTAACCAAAGCCATATAATACTTCATTTTTCTTCAAGGTCGGGAGCTTTATACCAAATCACATGACCATATTAACCACATTAACTATCACTCTTAGCACCGAAAGGACCATCGCAAACCAAACCAACCATCTTGGCCTGCAACTCACCAGTCCCAGGCATGACAAACTACTTCACCTCCTCTGAGCAGTAAGAACACGGCATGGTCGCCAGTTGTGAAAGGCTGGAATCAGGATTTGTAGATAGATAGTAGATAGTTTTGTAGATAGTTTGTGAGGTAAGCGTCCAGGGCAGGGGATCGAACCACAGACCTTTGGGTCTTGAGTAGAACGCTCTACCACTAAGCCGCGTCCCCAGACGTGGGGGCTAGTTTATTACGCTGATTTCAACATTGCGGTTCACGTGAAACACTAGTATTTAACAATTTATTCTGGTTTTCTGAGCCTCGTATACTGAGACTGGTCGGTTGAAATTTATAATTCTTATAAGATATAAATCTATATACATATATATATAAATTTAATAAAACAGCTAAATCATAAAAGCATCTCTAGGAGATTGCACCATACCATTAATGTGGACAAATTACCTGAGGTCTGACAGGTTAGATTCACGCAAGGAATGGCCAAAGGGTAGCTAAATATGGTAATACAGAGGTTTAAGAATATATAATACCTTAAATGTTTGAAGAAATGTCATCTAAAATTATCACCATCATCATCACAGTAATCTCACTAATACAAGCAGATGTTCGATTTTCAAATCTGAACATACCAAATAGTTTTTTGATGGAAACAGCAGATGAGTCATTGTCACAACATAGTCTTCAACACTATAGAATATGCACATTTATTACAATATTGGCATGCAAACAGGAACGATATATGAAAGGAAATAACATAAATATTGTCAAACTGAATCTGAGCGTGGAAACTGGCTTGATGTCTGCACTGGCCACCCCGACAAGCAGGATTTGCCAAAAGATTAGATTTGCTGTGAAACTTCATGCTAGCTACCTCTCTTCTGTGTAATAATGCTAATCACTTTAATCTCCTTGAGAGAAGTCGCTCATACGCGGGAACGAAATTGCTCTCCCCAGTGGTTAAAATGTGCAAGATACTCTAGCCACCTGACTCATTCTGCTGACTTGATTGAAGTAAACGAATACAAAAATAAAGTTTGACTAAGATTGGTTGAAATCGCGCTTGCAAAAAATCAATAGAGAAAGTATCTTCGAGTTCTTTTTTTTTTTTTTTTTTTTGCTTCTCGCCACACCCCAGTTGCTTTCGCCTGAAGGGGTAGTGCCGGGTCCAATTTTGTTGTTCTAAATGGGAGAAATGACTAAGAGCCGGCACTGAATAATTGCTGTCTGCAATTATCCGAGGCGTCATCAAGGCTACTGCCGCAGCAGAAGTGAACACGCTACCTGATGGGCATTCGTGCTCACCCATTGGCTCCACCATGAAGGGTTTCCCCTCCAAGGCGGCCAATTCCTTGCAAAACTCGGAAATTACATAAGTAACTATATTAGGGAGGGAGGGGTGGATTCTGGTGCGGCTGCACCATAGTTTTTTGGCAAAAATCGACAACTGGAGCCGACAGGCACCAGACAAGTTTGAATTTTCCTGAATTTTTGCGGCAAGGATGAAAGATTCAATCATTTGAATAAAAAAGGAAGCAACAAAAATTTAATTTATTTTATTTTCTTACCGCTCGCCTGTTAACCCCTGGCGAGCGAGGGGATTCCCAGCGTTCTTGAGTAGTTGCAACATTCGAGTTCTTCTGTTGTGCTCGTTTACTATGCTTTTTCAACGTAGTGTTTTGATAAGAGTATTTACACATCGAACCCAAAGATACAGATTAAAAACATAATGATTTCATTTTCTTAAGATTCACCTTTACTATACCCTTCGTAATAGAAGCGTAGGATAGTAAACGCAGACTAGCCATATGTTATATCGACTGTAACATTTTGTAGAAGACAACGTACAGATGAAACGTGCGCGTTCTTTAAAAGCTCCTTGTAGAGACCTTCACGGGCCTGAATTTTCAGGCCCGGCCCGGCCCGGCCCGTAAAAATTTCACCTCGGCCCGGCCCGGCCCGGCCCGGTTGAAAAATTTTCGACCTCGGCCCGGCCCGGCCCGGCCCGTAAGCTCAAAAGTTAAGCCCGACCCGGCCCGGGCCCGTTTTTGCTAATTTTTTGTCGTTAGCCAAAATCAAAGTAAGGGGTTAAAATGCATAGAATTTTATTCCTCATCGCAGATACCATTTTAAACGATTTCTCGTAGCTCATGTTTATTTAGAGCGATTAAGAACAGTCAGCGGTTCCGTTCTTGGTTACAGGAAAGAATACACTGACTGACCAGTTTCGTTGATTCAAATATAACTAGCAATTAATTAGGAATAGGGTATAATACTTTCCAAATATTAAAAATAATTATATAAATAACTAAATTTCAGATGCTAATGTACAAATTCTAGCTAAAGGTTACGTTATATAAACGCAAATGAGCTAAGTGCATACGCCAGTAACTCTGAAAGAGAAAGGAAATCAAGTCAGATCGGAATTATTGAGCAACGATTATTCAAAATTATATTTGGAAAAGAATAAAATCTCCAGTATGAATTGCCGAAACTAAAAAGAAGACAAAACCTTCTGATGAAAACAGCAGGCCCGGCCCGAAGCCCGGCCCGTTCTAGTACTCGGCCCGGCCCGGCCCGTTTCACCTTAGGCCCGGCCCGGCCCGGCCCGCGGGCCGGGCGGGCCGGGCCGGGCCGGGCTTACGGGCCTGAGTGAAGGTCTCTAGCTCCTTGTTTGTTTATTACTTTTCTGTTTATTTTCATCCTTTTTTGCCATAATGCAGTTACTTTATTATATAAAGCTTAATAAAATTTCGATGTTTTTGCTCATGATAATGATGATAGCTGTCGAATCACGTTCTCTCAGCAGCCGTGCTTTTGCTGAGATACAGAGACATATTCTAAGGCAACGGCAGCCATTGAAGTAATTCACTTAGGATTTCTTCCAAATTGCACAGTCAGTCAGAATACTAAATTACATTAATACTCAGGATAATTGAAGTACCCCTTCAAACTGAGCAACTACAAAACTTTGTTCTTGAACATTCTGATCGATTACTTACTGACAGCTGTCTGGACATAGCTTTGATTCGTTCAGGCGCCAATTAAGTTGATTCTCGTGCAGGCATGCAACTAAGCTAATCAATATTTCAGTAATAGATAGGAAATCTATTTCTTGTTATGCGGAACTGATTTCAGTTTCTGTTTGACATTATACATATGATATGATTATATTATGTGGGGTGGCTAAATTTGTGTGGGATATAATTTAAAAGAATATAAAGCAATTAAGTCATGTTCATAATTATTAAACTGATTATTAAAGATTTAATACAGTTGAGCTTGAATCTACCTTTAAAACGCAAAGAAGACTGTAACAGAAACTCAATAAACAACTAAACAAATCATTATGCTGTAAACTATGCTGTACTGTACTATACTATACAAATCATTATACTTACATTCAGTTTCAGCCTGGCAATAATTCTTTTTCAACGAAACTGGACCAGCTGGGTGTGAACATTCACATAACTCTGATAAATAGCGAAAATCTCTCGTTTTTTCGCATGCCTAAAGTGCACCTGTTTTGTACGCTAACAATAAGAAAGCATAACTTTTAAACCAATTAAAAGAAAATCATCAAAATTACGCGGATACAGAGTTGTAACTGGGTACCAATTAGTGCACCATGGCGCACAACACACAACCTATCCGCTAACTACCCGCAAAAATTCTGTTTAATTCAGTTTTAATGTGTTTTCGTGCAATTTTTTTGAGTGCTTAGAGCAGGACGCTATGGTAAGGTTTGGAAGAAAATGATTAATTTTCTAATTTTTTACCTTTCAGCACTAACAAAAGAGTGCACCCTACAGGTCCACGACAAAAACAAAAATATTTTTAAATGTTCCTGTTCTCTCTAACTATGGCAATATTTTCAGTTTCAGCAATCTACACAAAAAGTTCTAGCTTGTTCTGGTTCTAGTCCTTGAATCCTCACTCCTGCAGAAGATTTGGCACCCTTACTGGGTCAGCAGAAAGCATCCTTATTTGGCCCTTATGCCCACAGTTTGGAGCCAAGATTTCTCAAACT
The DNA here is from genome assembly GCA_030248195.1 of Trissonchulus latispiculum. NCBI lineage: Eukaryota > Metazoa > Nematoda > Enoplea > Enoplida > Ironidae > Trissonchulus > Trissonchulus latispiculum. The sequence continues at coordinate 8,739 of JASAND010011222.1, forward strand.
GGCGCTGTAGCGTTTCGTCCTCCTCTTCGCATGGAAGACACAGAGGACCTCGGTTATGCATAGGAAACGATATTGATACGAAGCCAGGCAGAGTTGCAGTTGCAATGGTTAGGGCGCTGAGCTAAAGTTCTCCGCTCCAATCGACTCAAGCCGATTCCCTCGTCTCGCCTTCCCTAAAGACAATTCAAAATTAGCCCGGCGCAAATTAAATGTTTCCATGTGCCAGTCGTAGTTTTGATAATGATCGTCTTCGCCGTTTTACGATCAATGGAAACATTGCCTTAAGACAGGCCAGATTCAGTTTTGGCAAGCTATTCGACCTCAGATCAATCCTATCTATTCAGCAATGGTTGTCACCCAAGTCACCCACTAGAAACGGCCAGCTTGCCAGGAATATCTGGGTGACTGTAGAAGATTAATTGCCAAGCCAATTAGGTCCTTCTGATTACGATGACCAGCTGCAAACTTCAGCGGCCGACCTGACACCTGTCCAAACATAAATAGAGTTCACTGGGCGGCAGTCTGAATCAGCTGCTCCGAATCAGCTGTCCAGGCGAGAGCTGCCTTGATCGCCTTCGCTTCAGCAGAATCCCGTTGCCCACGCTAGCATTTCCGTTCGACTTGCATCTCTATACTTCTCTCAGGCATGACCACCTTGATTCCAAATGTTCCGCTGTATGCATATACGTTAAGGTAACACTGACATTCATACATTAACATAGGGTCGGGTCCTGGGGGGGGGCTTGTCCCCAAAAAATTTTGAGGGGGCTTGTACCTTGAACAAAAATTTTCGAGGGGGCTTGTACCTCAAAAATAAATTTGTAAAATTTTTCAAAAAATTAACGCTAATTTTATTAAAATTTGAATTTTTTATCAAAATTTGCAAAAACTCTTCAATTTTTAGAAAAAATTTCAAAATTTTGCCTGATTTTCCCCAAAAATTAAACATTTTAGCTAAAAAATTCCGGCGAAGCCGGAAATTTTTTGAAATTTTCCAGTAAAAACTAATTTTTTTCCGACTATTTTTGGTTACCCCTTGGCCATTTTTTCGTTACCCCTTGTCCCAGACGGCGATAGGACTTGTACCTTGTCCGGGTTGGGGGGGGGGGGCTTGGACCCCCCCCAGACCCCCCCCCGCGTTAACCTATGCTGACATTGGTTGCTGTATGTATATAACACAAAACATGTATGTAGTCGTGCTGGTAAAATAGAATGTATGAGGTTTAAAAGTGACGTTTATGGCGAATACAATGTATGTTTCGGCATACCTGGAAGCGGTAAGAGGAAAGGTAGTCACTATATTTATGTGAGAATCTAGATTCCACACAGTCATTGATATTTGGAATTCGATTTGTCTTTCCCTGAAATATTTGGAAAACACATCACTATTACATTCGTTTGTTTCAATTCTAAAGTAATGCAGCACAGTGAGCAAAGCTAGTTCATAAAGTGACATTAACTCACTTTCCTTTAAGTCATTAAAGCACAGAGTAAAAGTAACATAAAAACAGTTTTTTTTTCCTTAGCAACGAATTTGGAACTGCCACCAACACGCTTATAAGGCACAAATCATAAATACATAAAACATAAAACAAAGACTCATAAAATCAGTTGAATAACAACTAAATACAGTTCCATATCCATATATATTTTAAACTGTCAAATTTTAGGCTTATAACAATGCACAATGCACAGCTAACATAGTTTAACGCGAAGCTGGTTATCAAACCAGCTGGTATAAAATGTCCATCTGTGTCAGGAAATGCCTGAGATCCGGTTGGGGAGATTGCAACCACAATTCCAGCAGATGCAGATGGCGAAATGTACTCTTCCTGATGCAATGACAGCAGAGCTCGAAGGCCTGGAATTTACTCAATAGTTGAGTTATCAAGAGTACTATTTCGTACGCAAGAGTACGATAAGCGAGACTATATGCATTAACGTACAACACTCAACGTGACCTTGATTTTGCCATCCGGCGGCCAAATGACTCAATATTTTGCAACTCTGTCCATAATTCAAAAAGTCTTAAGCTTTTTTAATAGCTAAAGTTTGGCTCAAAAGATTTTCAATCTTCAATAAAAGTTTATAATGCATTCGATGAAGTTTGTCAATCTTTCAAATACTTTTCAAATTTTGGAGTTAAATGCCTTGTTTCAAGAGAAATTCGTAATTTTCGATACAAACAGTTCAAGCATCTGAAAAACCTATTGCATACGTGACTTGCAGTGTGACGTACTCACAAAGCAAAATGGTCGAAATCAGATTTAATTTTCTTGTTCGGAAACACGTCCTGCAAGCACACAAAGTCAAATAGCGCAGCTCAAATCCAATATAATACTTGTCTATCACGGTAGGACATCCAATTGCCAAACCGTCCTGACTGTGCCTCTGGCAAGTTTTCTGGGATCTTTAGAGAAGGCTCGCCCAAAGGCTAACAGACTGCATCTTTTTTATTTAACTTACAATAACAGTCATCCGTGTCTCAAATAATTATGTTTCAAAAGCTAGCTTTCAAATTCGTGGAGTCTAATCTGTTAATATATCATATGTTTTCAAGTGAGGTTTGACCTTTCGACCAAAGACTAGACTTTAATGATATTTCAACCTTTCAAACTTAGTCAAGTTCTGATTTCATCAAAGCTTGTCAACAAAACTTTGACGAAATTTTGATCGTATGAAACTGTTCAGCTCACCCAGTTTTTTCATTAACTTATTGTTTGTTTTATAGCTGTTGCGTTGCTTCTAATGGGCAGAAATCAAAACATTCGCAAAGAATTTGCAACGTTAAAGTTTAGCCGGCTGAAAGCATTTTCAAAGATCCTCGAATATTTGGAGTAATTTGCTAATATCTAATTTTCAGTTAATAGTTATTTTCAGCAAGTTCTTCCATACTACATATAAGTGTTTACAACACAACTCATCATGGGTAGAGGCATATGATTATATAAATATTATTATTATATTATATATTATTATATTATATCATATATTATCATTAATTATTATATTAATATATAATATATTATATATTATATTATATTATTATATTATTATATTATATATTATTATTAAATATTATATTATTATTATTATTATTATTTACTAAAGACACAAATTATCATGATTTATAAAAACATGATTGAATCTACATCAATCTGCTTGACTGTATGGTGGTAAACTACTAAAAATAGCTACCTAACCACTAGTCTTGTAATAATAGTGATAATAAAAATAATAATAATAATAATAATAATAATAATAATAATAATTTGAGTACCGCGTTCTCTTCCAGTCCTCTCGTTATAGTATGGCACGGAATCATTATTGAATGCATAACAGTTTCCATACTGATAGTCTTGAAACTCCCCAGTGAACAAGCTAACATTATACAAATTATACAAAAGTAACTGCGACTCGGAATAAGAATAGATTGCTTTCTTTATGCAGAACAATATCAGTAGACAAAATACAGATAAATCGATAAAAACCTTGTACAATTTCCCTTGTTATCTAAGGTGCAATAGCTCAGCAGTTCATCTCTGCTAAATCCCAAAGCTATACGATGGAGAGCAGAAAGCCGGCTAGCCCTCAGCATCAACATCTCATTCGCACTCCATTGAAGTATATTTTCGTTTGGCTAAACAAAAAGTGAAAAACCGTGTAATCATCTTACACGCGTAGTATTAGTATGCGACTGCATTTGCTTCAAGGAATTTATAACAGATAACTAAATTCCGGACTCATTCCAACTACAATACTAATATAGTGTTCTAAGATGACCAACTACGAAACGCCATTTACTAAAGTCATGTTGAAGCAGAACAAATTTAAAGTTTACGTAGTTAGCAACTGTATTCTTAAGCATTTACGGTTTATTGTTCACCATACAGTTTGTGTACGTTTTGCTTTTTATATACCGAATATTGGTAAACGCGCGGCATCGCGCATCGACGCTTCCAAATATAGCATGGCAGTGTAGCGCGTTAACGCACTTCTACATGCACATGCGTCTACTCGCGATTGGAACTATAAAATTAGCATTAGCGAAAACAGGTCCAAAACTGACAATTTTTCAGCATATCCAATATTGCAAACAGCTTCAACAGCGCTGGTCCTGGATCAAATATTGTCCACATTTCCATTCCTTCGGAACATGCTATGCCCAAGCGCAGCAACGGAAATGTAAAATTTTGGAAATCGCAACGAGGTTGTTTGGAACATGGATTTCTCTCAATTCGTGCAAGCAATTAGAAATCGCCTATACATGCGAAATTTTGGGATAATTTTCAACCGCTATTCTTCAGAGTTTTGCATTTTGTCGTTTTGTTCGGCAACAGTCAAATCTGAAAATTTTAATGCAAATCAGAAGAGTTTTCATTTTTTCAAAATATTCCTTTCGTTTCTTCACTACACAATTTCAGAATAGTAACTCTCTGAAAGAGGTTTCGTCGAAGCCTGCACTGGATTCAAGCCTTCTTTCTTTAGCTTTCTCATACTTAGAAAAATCCACGTTCAGAAATTTGTTTATCCCTTGCCCAAGTCAACAGCTGGATTGAGAGAGCTGAACTCTGCTCAGTTAAGGTGCTGGTATCGCTTTGTGTACATTCGACCCTACAAACTTCAATTCTTAATGAAAGTGGATGAAACTTTCCAAATACATTATTTTCGTGCTCTTTAACATTTTGGGACCAGTCCCGGATTTTTAGGTGCAAAGATTTTGCAAAGTTTTGGTTTTCGCCCTTATTCTCTCAGAACATAGTCGCTACTCCAGATTGGTTGTTATGGCTGGAAAGAGGGCCCCAAAATGAATATTTTTGCTTTTACAACTTTTGAGCTACCTCTAGTGGTTAAGGCAGTATAAGCCAAAAACGACTTTTGGGGTCAAAAATGGCCATTTTTGAAGAAATCAGTTTTTTCAAGATTACTGCCAAATCTTAGAGACAATTTTGGCTTATTTATACTCAATCGATACACCGTCCAATTGCGCATTTTGTCAATAAATATTCGCTGGAGTTCGTTGCTTTAAGCTGCGGAATTCGCCGAAAAACCATTCTGGCATAATTGCGATTTTTTTGTTTTGAACATTGATTTCTCAAAAACTACCCAATGGATTCGCGTGATTTTTGGCTAAATGAAAATTCGTCCTATTGCGGAGGGACATTTTTCTTGGTTTGAACTAAAACAACTCCAGTTGTGAGAAAACTGTGTCATCGCGCATTTGCCGGATTTTCTGGAGTATTGAGACTTGTTGAGCCAAATCCAAAAAATGTCCGTCGGCCCACATGTCCTTCATATCATGGCACAAGAAGAACTTTTGGCCGATTGATTCTACAGTTTTGAGGAATCGATGTTCAAAAATTTTTGGTCTATATTCAGTCTGTCAGATGTCAGCATGTCGGCAATTTTTTTGCCATTTTTTGTCAATTTTGCTAGTTTCTTAAGCTCATGTTAATGTACAGATTATAAGCTTTAAAACGATGTATAAAGCTCTTTCCAACTCCCAGAATTGCGAAAGTTACAGCGTTTCAAAAAGTCACGACAAAAGCACTGCACAAAAGGATACCAGCACCTTAAAGCTCATTCTAAGCTGGTAACAACATTGCTTTTGTTAAACTCCACGAAATTGGTAAATTACAATTATCCGAATGAGCACCTTAAGCCATAGACGTTTCGTGACTATAATTCTTAGTCAGTCACAAAATGCGCGAACTAAAGACTCCGACTGTCCGACTCCGGGTACATCGCGTCCATCTGTTTTTTGAAAATACGAAAAAATCAAAACACAAAACATTGCATCAGATTTAGTTTGTTTTGCGTTTTGATTTAAATCAACACATGTTTTGTTGTGCAGGTTTACGCTAAGTTTTAGCATATCCGAAAAAACAAAACACAAAACATACGGTCAAGTGAAATCAATACATTGACGGCACTGTGTAACATGTGTTGATTTCTCATTAAAGTAAAATCTGGCATCGCTGCAATAAAGTGCAAGACTAAGCAAAATGCACGTTCTGATTGGATGGCTATTCTCCCATTAGGCATTTCTGATTGGCCACTTTATTCCCGCTCATTTTATTTGCGAACTAAAGGAGTACTAGCCGCCGAAAGCCGAGTAGCTTCAAGTTTGAAACGAGTAAGCCCATACTATCACCAGCAACGAGAAACTGGCACCCAGAAGCTTTTGAATCCGCAGACCTACTATGCGCCATATTTCGGCTACAATCTGCATATGGATCAGAATGAAAAGGTGAAGTTGTTGCAACGTTGTAATAAATTAAATCTGAAAGTATTATTGCTGTTATTCCTGAACTATAGTACGACCAAAAAATGTGTGTACAAACTTCGACCGTTTGTAGCAGATTAACCTTTGGAGTAAACCCCAACAATGTATATATTTTTAGAATCCTCAGGAACTCAAGATTTCGAAAATCCTAAAATTTCCGGAATTCCGTGTTTCATTCACGGAAAATCTAAAATTTTTAGTTTTTCGCCAATTTTTTATTTAATAGAAGCAACTCGCAGAAATGAGCCCAGTTCTCGGAATTCGCTAAAACCTTCCTAGCTAGAGTGAAATCCGGAATTCGTGAATTTCGGGAATTTGGTGCATTTTCAGATATTGGTTCTATCACAAGATTTGTTCGGCTCATCAAGAGCTTTCGAATGATACCCATATTGTGGGGTATTGGAGAAACTTTTTAAAATCCGGAAAATCCCGGAATATCATGTTTTCTCGAATTCCGGGAAATGTGTGCATTTTCAAGAGTTCATTCTATTACAAAAGTTGTTCAGCTCGATAAGAAATTTCGAATGATGCTCATCCTGTGGGTATTGGAGAAAATTTTTAAAATCCGGAAATTTTGAAAACCCGGAATTCCGGAAACTGGGTGCATTTTCTTGAAAAACTTGTAAGAGCAAAAATATGCAGCGGGACCAGCTCTATTTGATCGTGAAAACAAAATTTTGATAGCGATAAAAATTTGGCGAAAAACTAAAAATTTTAGATTTTCCGTGAATGAAACCCGGAATTCCAGAATTTTTCGGATTTCGCAATCTCGAGTTCCTGAGGATTCGGAAAATATATACATTGTTGGGGTTTACTCCAAAGGTTAATCTGCTATAAACGGTCGAAGTTTGTACACACATTTTTTGGTCGTACTATAGTAACTAGTAGTGGTAGTGGTAGCAGTAACAGCAGGAGCAGCAGCAGCGGTATTTGTAGTTGTGGTAGTAGTGTGGTAGTAGCAGCAGTCGTAGTAGTGGTAGTAGTAGCTGTTGTTACTTATAATTTTTAGCTCGCTGAATTCGGCATAACTTTCGTCATTGGTGTGGATGGTTGTTCTGGGTTCATTCCTTCTGTTTCTGTCATGCCCAAAAAGAATAATATAGTCATACATTAACATAGGGTCGGGTCCTGGGGGGGCTTGTCCCCAAAAAATTTTGAGGGGGCTTGTACCTTGAACGAAAATTTTCAGGGGGGCTTGTACCTCAAGTACTGTGTGTAATTTGTAAATTTTTTCAAAAAATTAACGCTAATTTTATTAAAATTTGCAATTTTTTATCGAAATTTGCAAAAAATCATCAATTTTTAGAAAAAATTTCAAAATTTTGCCCAATTTTCCTGAAAAATTAGACAATTTTGCTAAAAATTCCGGCGAAATTTTTTGAAATTTTAGTGTAAAAACTAATTTTTTCCGGCTATTTTTGCCTACCCCTTGGCACGTTTTTAGTTTCCCCTTGTCCCCGACGGCGGTAGGGCTTGTACCTTGTCCGGGTTGGGGGGCTTGGGCCCCCCCGGACCCCCCCCCGCGTTAACCTATGAATATAGTGATTTATAACGAAGTTTTTAGGTAACTTTCGAGCATGTGCTATTCGACTTTCGGCAGCTAGTACTCTTTTAGTTCGCAAATAGCCTGTCATCATTCGCCTTCCGTAGGAACACCCAACCTGGAACAGTAATTTGTATGCTATTCAATAACTTCTTAGAATGATACATTATGCACAAGTTGACAGCCAACAAACCTAAGCACAACAACAATTGAACAACGAAGCACCAAAACTGCAAAGCAATTGAAACAATTTGAGAGATTTAATCTATCTTCCAAGCTATTCAAGGTTTTTACTTACTTCGTCTACTGCGTCATGAACAGCAACATCAAGACTGCCATCAGACGTGCACGCTTTGCTTCTAGGAAAAGTGATATCGTTTGATTTGCAAAATTTGCGAAGGTTAGATGATGAAAGCCCTTTTTCAGAAGGATACAGGGTCTGTAGGTGGGATGACAGCTCCGATAAGGAATAGTTCTTATTTTCAACCAAGTCCTTTACGTAACTGGCATTTAGCCATTCCATGGCAAACAAACAACTAAAACAGACTTGGAAGCAAAGAATAGCGCTCACTTCAGTATAAAATGAGCGGGATTAAAGTGGCCAATCAGAAATGTCTAATGGGAGAATAGCCGTCCAATCAGAACGTGATAGTTTTGAACCTAAGCAGCCAATCAAAAAGCGACTTGATTTTCTTGTTTTGTGTTTTGTGGTTTTGATTGCTGTGTTTTTGGTTTTTGTGTTTCCCGTTCTTGGTTTCTGCCATTTGCATTTTGCTTAGTTTTGCACTGGCTTTATTGCAGCGATGCCAGATTTTACTCCAATGAGAAATCAATACGTGCTACACAGTGCCATCAATGTATTGATTTCACTTGACCGTATGTTTTGTGTTTTGCGTTTTGTTTTTGCGGATATGCAAAAACTTAGCGTAAACTTGCGCAGCAACGCATGTGTTGATTTAAATCGAAAAGCAAAACAAACTAAATCTGATGCAATGTTTTGTGTTTTGATTTTTTCGTATTTTCAAAAAACAGATGGACGCGATGTACACGGACACCGAAGGTTTGTGACTATAAAATTAATCATCAAATGTCTGGACAGAAAATTCGATTAGCCCAGAAATTTTGTGACTAAAAAATTTAGTCAGCACATTTTCTACCCATCAGAACGAGGTTAACGTGATGGACCTACCGATTAAGGCACTGTTTCATTTGGACAGCTTACTTTAGTGCGCCACTCAAAATGTCTTATGCTGTGCTGTTTGAAATTACTTGATTCAGTCATGTCATACTCAGTAAATATTTTAAAAATGACTTAAATTTTAATTTAGTATAAAATAATTTTAAATGGAAAAGTAGACAACATGTTAGGAGAGCAAATTGTTCAAAATAAGTAAGTATATAACTAATGTTGGTAGGGCAAGCTCAACTTAACAATTAATTAAATTTTATGAAAATAGAAATAATATAAATCTTTTCAAATTTTGATTATTCAAATGTCCATTTTAAATGTTCGAGTAAGCTGTAAGTAATAAGTATAAATTGCAGAAGCATTTCCAAGTGTTGATACAGAAAGAAAACATGCTGGAATCTAATTGTTAAATATTTATTGGGACTCAAATTTTCTTGAAGCTCTAGCACTTGCTACTAAAGCGAGACAATTAAATAATTCAGAATCGGTTCATGATCTTTTGTACTAATTTACTTCAAAACAGTGTCAATTATTGTAGGTGTGGCGCCCTTAATATGGAACCCTTAGTTTTAAAAGTTATTGCTGTAATGAGAAATATCTGTGTTAGATTAACGAAACAGCACTCTAGGGGAAGGAATTTTGCTTTAGCTAACTGGCATTATAGGTAAACCTATGCTTAGCATTTACAGATTGAAGCCTGTAGAAGACAATGAATCTACCCTGTGTCACACACAGAGCTCTTGCATCAAACTACAAATTTAAGCTTCTGTCTATCCCAAACGTCTACCTTCGTTATTAGCTAGTATGTACTAAGTTTATGTCACGATCGCTAGGATATTTAACGTTTAAATTTCACCGAATCCTGTAATTTTGGCAAAAACAAAAAACATTGCGAAAGCAGTCTCAGTTTTTCATAGCAATGAAACAATAGCCGTGGCATACGGGGGCATCATTATGTTAGGACTAGGCAATTAAATACATCAGACATCATGTTGAGAAAAACTTAACTGTATAACTTAACTTAACTTATCGAACTTATGGAAATTTTCAACGTGAAACCTACTTTCCTACCCTCAGCCAATTTTTCCTTACCACTTTGCCCTGTAGGCGGTTTGCCTTGTTCCCAGACTGCGGTTGGGGCTTGAGTCCGCTAACGTATGATAACCATGATAAATGGAAGACAAGACTCTTACGTTTCCTGATAGATATTCTTTAATGCGGTCTCTGGATTCATTTCGCAAAGACGGGTCTGTTGCTGACGCTGACTCCAACCGTGGCCATAGATTAACCACCGATTTTTCTGTAGCGGCACTAATAAATGTTTCGTTTGTTTCTTTTCATAAAAATAGTAAAGGTAATTTAAATCTCAATTAGCAAAGCTGCAAAACGATGTCTATTGATAGAAAAAACTCTATAGTTTTAATGTAAGTGGTTAGTGGAATCAGGATAAGTAAAGAAGGCAGCCCATTGCGGTAGGTTATCAAGTGGGTTCTAAAGTCTGACCAAAAAATGTAAGGAGCGAAATTGTTTTGTTTATACTGAATTTGCGGTACATCTTTGCTGCAGCAATGTATATATTTTCTGAACCGTCATGGCATGAGCTTTCTTTTGGTTGAAAAAGAAATTCAAACAATTAAAATTCATCAAAAGAAGCCGATTTTTTAAGTTTTGAAAGATCAGTAGATGCCATGAACTAGCCGTTTGGTGGAAAATTAGCTCATGACCCAAACATATTGTATCTCAAATATAAGCTAATTTCGTCAAGAATTGCGATAGTTATTCAATTTTTTTATTTTCAAAATCCTTACATCTTTGCCGCTTTTGCAAATTTGACTGGCTATTACTCGCGACTCATTCAATGGAAAAATTTTTCAATTGGATTTTCAGGACCCCTTATGTGTCAGCTTTCATGTGATTTATGTGGTTTTTCAAAATTTGAAAATGCGGTCCTGAAAATCCAATTGAAAATTTTTTCCATTGAACGGGTGGCTAGTGATTCCCAGTGAATAGTTGGAAAAGCGGCAACGATCAAAGGATTTTGAAAATCGAAAAAAAATTGAGTAACTATCGCAATTCTTGACGAAACTAGCTAATATTTGGGATACAACATGTTTGAGTCATGGGCTAATTTTCCACCAAGCGGCTAGTTCATGGCATCTACTGATCTTTCAAAACTTAAGAAATCGGCTTCTTTTGACGAATTTCATTTTTTTTCAAATTTCTTTTTCAACCAAAAGAACGTCATGCCATGATGGTACAGAAAATATATAAACAGCTGCAGCAAAAATGTACCGCTAATTCAGTATAAACAAAACAATTTCGCTGCCTACATTTCTTGGTCAGACTTTAGTACAAAAGGTTAGATTTCCTGTAAATCTGCAGATGTGATTACGAATAATGCTGCTATAATAATGCTGCTTCTTTAAGAAATATTCTAATGCAAAGTGTACGAAGATACTAAGTATTCTAACTGATTATACTAAAAAGTAAATAATGTAAAGTTCTTGCTTTATGAATTAGAATTACTCGTCTAGTACCGCCTCAATCTAACAGTTACACTTTGAGCATAAACCTTTTTGCGTAATATCCGCTCATTATTGCATATGTTGGAGCTAGGAAAGGTTACAACAAAGAATGTAATATGTCAACTACTCGCCATTTGCTGCGAAAATTCTAACAAGCCAAACGGTCCTATATATTCTTCTCTGCAACACTATCGGAATTTTCTTTCCGATGTTAAATTTTAGGTAGCTACGTTACGCCTATAATTTCTTATGGCCTTCCTAAAGACTAGCTTGACTGGTTTAACTTAATATCTTCCGTGACAAGAAAAACCCAATCCCCTACCGTTAGGATGCAGCTAAACCACAACAATCACACAGATCAGAATACAAATGTTTACTTATGCAGCGACAAAATCTGAGTTGTCCAGTGGCCGCAGAACTACAATCGGGTTCTGCTGCTCCCGGTTTCCATCCGTGGCACGACCCATCGCTCATGTGCATAACAGGACTAATGTCGTAATCCCGCGTTTCTGCGCCCGTGAAACTGCAGATACCATAGACGGTCTTGGCAGACAGATTTCCCATGATTGACTGTACTTCCGCAATTGTAAGTTCATTGTCAATATCGCCAAAATCACACATCATTCCATGATCACTGCAAGCGGAGTGACAGTTTTCTTTAAACTGATCTGAACTCGTAACCCAGTATGATCCAGCGGAATCGGTGAAAATTTCTAAGCAGTGTCAACAATACAAACTACGTAAACACAAACACCAATTGTTGTACAAGTGTAAGTTGTAGCACTGCCAGCAGTGCTCTCAGAGATTGTATGCACACTAACAGGCGAAGCTCCGAGTGAAGGGCACGAGTGCGCAAAGCGCACTAGTGCCCTTCACAAGGGCTACGCCTGCAAGTGAGCTCACAAATGTCTGTGAGCACAGCAAGCAGTGCTACAACTGGCTTGTAATATGGCTCAAAAACTAGAAGATATTTCGTCTTCTATATGTCATCTTTTTAAAGACTGACATTTGGCTACAAATTTCAGTCTTTTATATACTATTCAACCTAATTTGCATATTTCTTTCGGCAGAAAGTATATAAGGGGGAGAAATTCTTCATCATTGCAGTCAGTTCTGCTGGCTGTCAGCAGCCTCGCTGCATACTCCGACAGGAGAGCAGCGAAGGCTCACCGTGCAATACTATTGTACTGCACGCTACACCGTGCAGTACAATTGTGATTTGTGTTTCGAAGGCGCCCGTTTCTGAAATATTACCTGCTTCAAAGTTCCACATCTGGAATAATGTAGACCTTCGCAGTACGCATGCCTTCTGTATACCACTGAAACACCAGTGGCTCCAGTTGGCTTTTGCGTGTTAAACAGGTATGGTTGGTTCGAATCCGGCAGGGTGTCCAACATGCTTGGGCGACTGCTGGTGTGCCATTTTTTATCTATTTAATTGCTTGAGCATGAAAAGTTTATCGTTTATCGCAAAATTCAACGCTAATTGTGCGAAATGTGCTGTTTACCTTCGCTACGTTTTTTTCGAGTATTGGAGTGATTATACTTATTGGACAGGTTCCAATCCGGCTGTCCTTGTGACTCCTTTTCATGTGTAGAACTTTCAATCAGCTCATCGAAGGCATCTATCTGAAATCCGAAATACTTAATGGATAATGTCAATTACTAAAACTCGACCACCAGTCCTAAAAGTTTCATGCCGTTACATAGTTGTCTGGTCTTGCCTCATTCATACCCTACACTCCAACATTCCTGAAACTTGACTGAACGAAAAAACTACAACAAACACATAGCAATCATGCGTATGCTATCCTAACTTACAAGCCACCTAAACTTTAGAAAATTTTTACTCCCTAATAGAAAACTTTAATTCTGGTGAGACCCTGGAGATTAGATGGCCTACCATACGCACGAATTAACGTCAACTGTGTCATAAATTCGCCAGGACGCTTAATACTTTTCTGCCCATTGTCCTTTTAGGCGACTCTCTAAAAATGACTGGCGAGCCTCGCTAGTGAAGAGTGAGAGGTGAGTATGCAGAGACACCGGTTTATCGATCGATAGAAATTAGGGGATTAAAATTGGAAGCTACATAAAACTGGTACTAGACAACAGGTGGCTTACTAGAAAATTTCGAAAACAAACCTATTCATGAAATTTCGTGCCTTCGACACCTAACTAACCCACATATCCATGAAACCAAACGTAACGTAATAATGCTACATTCCCAGAAGACTCTTTTGAAAAGTCTACGCAGTGTGAGGGTCCTAAAATTGTTAAGCTCATTACCCAAGTATCAAATACTAGGCATGGGCACGGGTAGTCGGGTACCCGACGGGTACCCGCGTACCCGAAAATTTTCGGGTACCCGGGTCCTGCTTCGGGTACCCCATATCCAGTTAAAACCGGAAAAAACCGGATAAAACTGGATTAGGCAGAGTAAAAATTTTTGGCTTAGAAAAAATTTAACGAAAAGTTTTAAAGTTCACGTCGCTATAAAATTTTACTAAAGATCATATACAAAATTTTAAATTTCCTTTACTCCAACGATTTTTTCTTTCGTTAAATTCTTGTTGAAAAATGCTGGCACTATCAATTACCATTGTGACACCTCTGCGTTGTTGTGTAAAATTAACTGTGAGCAGCAGTACCAATTACAATTAGATGATGTCAATTGTGATTGAAGTGGGCTTGAAAGTTTAGCTATTCTTATTTACTTCTACAGTGAACTCCAACATAGAAATAACTTTATTCACTAATGCCCATCGATAATTAGGCTTCAGTTTTGGAGTTTTAACTGTTTCTAAAGTAAATTCTGAACTCTGAAAACGTTCCTAGATTGTTTTATATTCAGTTGATCAAATGTCAGGCATACGAGCTTTTGGCTGATTCTTTGGTACGCACCTACTTTGCGCATACCAAAATAGATGCAATGAGTGGATCTTTTCTGAGACTTTCTTCTGATACAGCGGGATCGTAACAACATTAATGAAATAATGTCAAGTCCATAATATGCGTACATTTAATAAATGTCAGGTAAAAGTTTATTAAAATTTCTAACGGACTTGCAGCAGTTTTACGTTAAGTAAACTTCCCTAAATTAAATTGGAAAGGAGTTATTGTTTACAGGTAAACTAAAATTCTAAAATCAATTTAAATGGAGAATATAATTAATTTCAACACAGAACTCAATGAATTTTTAATATATATATATATATATATATATATATATATATATATATATTTTTTTTATTTATTTATTTATCTATATATATATATATCAATTTTTCAACCAGGCACTTGAGTACATATATAAAACTTACAGTTGAACTAAAGTATTTAGTACTACAGTCTACTACAGTAGATTACAGCTTGTAATGCAGCTGTTGCTTATCTGTAGACTTTTGTGCTGTTAGAATTTCCAGAGATAAACAGTTGAAATTAGCCAAACTTTATTATAAGATTTGCTCTTATAGTCCAAAAACTTTTGAAAATTTGTTGATATTCGCAGGTCAGTAGAACCGGACAGTACCACGGTGGTACAAAACTCAGAAAATTGCTGAACAAAACGAGGTTATAAAATAAAAGCCAAAGTCGTCTGCATTAGCATCAGGTTCCGATACCTTGATAATTCATTGAAAGTCACCATTAATCCCTTTTAATTCTTTAAAACTGCTGTAAAATACCTCAGGAATGAAAATCTGTTCAGTCTAAGGTTAATTTGAGTAGAGACCCCTAATAACAGTTAAATTTTGAAATTCCCACCCTAATATTGGGTTAAAATTTTCTCGGGTACTCGAAAGTGCTCGAGTACCCGGGTACCCGGGTACCCGGGTAGTGTTGCAATTACCCGACATAGGGCTTCGGGTAGTACCGGGTACCCGGGTCCAAGAACCTGTAGCTCAGTTGGTTGTAGTATCTGTGCGTTTAAAACAACCAAACTGCAGGTTCGTGTCCCGCCAGGTGCCCGAATTTTTGCGCGCTGCCTGGTGTGCAACTTTCTTTCATTCTTTAATTGCATACCAGTCTTAGAAATGCTCTATGCAATAAAGCTTACCACATTGTTGAGATCAGGATATTTCGTGATTTCGCTTTTCTTAAACGGATTGATATTGCAAACCAAAACCATCGGAAATGGAATCTTTGTTTGTGGCATTGTCTAAAATGAAATCCAGGAAAAAAGAATAAATGCCGCGAATTCAATCAACCAGGGAAATGGAAGTCTTTAGAATCCAGTTGATTCCAAACATTTACATTGATTAACTCATATTAACTTTTATTTCTTTACGATAGCATATAAAATAATTCCACTTATATGTTTACATTTCTGCCATTTGCCAAGTACAGTATAAACGCCATAGTAAATCGCGGGTCCTCTCTGTTTCTCAGCTGCGGAATTATATTCGAATACTTAACTTTTGAGTACCAAAAACCGTGGTTACTTTCTTAATGTCGTCAAAAGGCCTAGCCATATTTTTTGCTATTGTTGTATGTTTTCGGTCGTTTGGCTGACTACTTTAGTGGCATGCTTCAAGAAACACTTTTTGATTTCTTGGGAAATCTGCAAGCTTTCATGAGAATATTATAGATTGAAAGTCCAATTAAACATCCAAGTTGTCGTAAACCATTTGCTGAATACAAGCTGCAAAAGGTACTTCAAATTTTATTGAGGGCGTGCAACCTTAAAATTTAAAATTTTGATACCCTAAGATTTTTCAAATCTGGTTGCTGGTTCAGATCAAAATTTTAATAAAATTGCTTTATGTGGGTGTCACTAAGCTCTGCTCTATATACAACTCTGACGTTACTTTCTAGCACGCTTACCGATCCTACCATAGTGAAACACTGACATGCTTACCAGCGCACTCTTTATTGTTGTATGCAGTGGAATTCTGCTGTGCAATTACAGTGTATAATTATCCCTTTTGAGTTTACACATGATGACGCAAACATGGATCTCTCATACCTTTTGATTTGTTATTAGTAAAGTTGTCACTCTCCATTTTGAAAATACATTGTACTTAGGGGTGCTATTATTAAGAAGTACAAGATTCAGACGTCTTAAAGCAGAATCAGTCGTCTTAAAGTTTCTGAACAAGACGTTTAAACTCAGCCGCTGACTGACGTTTAACTTAGCAGTTGCCTTCTGCTGTGTCACTTTTGTTATGTTGGCAAGGGGTCACCAAGGTGTGACAAACACATTGTATGTATGAACGCAAAATGTATAAACGCATATGTGCAAGTGCTTTATGCATATACGTACACATAAGCTGAGTCTATATTCACAATGTGTTTGTCACAGCTTTGTGACCTCTTGCCAACATAACAAAAGTGACCCAGAAGGGGCAACTGCTAAATTCAATCAGCGAGTAGTTAAAGCGTCTTATTCAGAAAGTTTAAGACGTCTTATTCAGTCTTAAATCAGAATCTTGCACTTCTTAATGATAGCACCCCTTGCTTACTTTTTTATAAATATCGCATCAAACACGATTGTCTAATCTAGGAAAAATTTATTTCCTCGAAAATACCCACTTTTACAATCTCGAAATCGTTTCCGGCTTGTACCGACTTAATTATAAGAAATAGCACAATGGTTGAAAGCAAAAATGTTCATTATAGTGCCCTCTTACCCACCAAAATAACCAATCCTTTACACCTACTGCGGACTGAGAGAGCAATGTGTTTCGCCCTAGTAAGAATTACCTGTGCTATCTCTTCACCTAAAGGTGAGTGATTTGTTGCAAAAGGTTAAAGGACGACAAAATAAAATTTAATTGATTTAAACTGGTCGTAAACCAATAATTTTAATGGGAGCTGTCTATTGTGCCAAAATATTTAAAATGCAGATTTTGCGCAACTAGTCCCACTGGGCCAGAACAGCTATTTTTACACTACTTATAGATGAAAATTCGCACATATTGTCTGGCCCTTCTTTCGCATTCTGGCACCCAAACTATCCAGTTCTGTGTTGTCCGACACTGTGAGCAATTCAGAATCCTGGGTTCATCCATTGCATAGACCTTTTTCAAATTTCCAGAGATATTCTGCGTTAAGCGAGACAGGCCCTATTTTATCAAATAAATTGTTTCTTTTGCGTTCTAATGCTCGAAACAGACACAAATGAAGGTGCATTCGTAGAAACAGTTGCATTACCGCGGTTAGAATCATCCTGTTGTTGTGCCTGAAATTCGATATGACTCCCGAAATCTGAACGACACAATACGTCGCTGCACACAAAGCAATGCAGCTCCAAAAAAATTGATCGGTGGTGTTCCTTCGCAGCAGAACAATTTGCAGACCGTGTATAGAACATGACTCCATAAATCTTCTCTTGTGTTCTGAAGCTGCTGAAATCATAAATATTAGCAAGGGTAAATAATATATGAGAGTGTGTTAGCTAGCAGGTTCTCTCTTATCAGCTGCAGTGGCATGCTTTGCTCGCCGACGGCTGACCCCCAGCCACACATGTGTAAGCTCACTTCAAAGAAATTCGAACGGCATCCATGCATTCTAATGCTCGAAGCAGACACAAATAGACGCAAGCAGACATAAGCTCTAACACTTAAAGATAGAGCGAGTGAGCGTATAGAATCATGTACTGGGGACTGGTTCGAGTGGGCACTAGGTGCACGTATGTGAGATGGGTCAGCCGTTAGCGTGCAGAACATGTAACTGGAGCTGTTAATCAGCTGATGCAGTGAGTGTTAACACAAGAAAAAAGAAAATGTAGCAACTACGATGCTTTTGCACCGATTATCACGTTCAATAATTTCTACCAGCACTCCCAATTATGCTATAAGGACTAAAAAGAGATGGGGTAACAGAAGAGCACTAAAAACCTATTTAAAAATTGGTGAAGTCAATTTATTTAATGTCCATCGGAATAAACGTTACCATGAGTATTTCTATAGTGGATTGCTTGTCTATTATGAACAGAGATTTGTAGGATGACAGGCACTGTTTTCTCGGTCCAATGGCTCTTTTCATCAACCATGAAAAAGTAGAGCTTTCTGCACTGGGCCCTTCCAGCTGAAACTATCTTTCAATAAGTCAAACAAGTCGGAAAGCTTTACACTAAATCCTGTGGACTATAAACAAGTACAGATATTTACTAACAAGTACAAAATTAAAACTACCAAGAGTGCATAATTGCAGTATTACTAAGAAGAAGAGTAAGCCGCTAGAGGGCTTCTCTTCTTGGCATTGCGTAACGGTGCTCCGACCACAGTACTCGAATGTTCCCCCGTTTGGATGGGGGGTCGACCAAATCGACATCGCATGCCCCTCTCCGCCTGGAGGGGGGGGGGTAACCAAAACGAGGTCCCCCGTTTGGTGGGGGGGGGGGGGTGAGCAGAGGATTGCGGTAGTTGTTGTTCACTTCGAAAATGGGTCCCCGTTTGGGGGGGGGGTCGCTAACACCCAATCACAAGTAGCAAAACTTCGCCTGCTTGCCCGACCCCCCCCCCCCAAACGGGGACCTCTTTCAGCGACCCCCCCACCAATCGAGGACCACTTTCGACTACCCCCCCCCCCCCAAACGGAGGGGGGTTTACCTGTCGACCCCCCCCCCCCAATCTGAGGAACATTCGCGTATTGTGGTTGGAGCACCGTTACGCAATGCCATGAAGAGGAGCCCTCTAGTGGCTTACTCTTCGTCTAATATATAGGAGAAAATCATGGACTCTTGATACTACTGAAGAGATTAGTTGAATAGTTTATGCTGCAATTTTATTCGTTCATTAAATACATTTGGCATTCGAATTTATTAATTTCAAACTCAAAACTGGAAGATCGATTTGTTTTAGTTAGAAACAGTCAAAGACGAGGAACACCCAAACCGTCATAGTAGTATATGAGGCAGATTTCGACCCTCACTCTCGGAAGGAATCACCTTTGACCTCCACTACTGCCAGGTCCATCTTCCCTTGCTCGGTCGCGATTCATACCTCAGTATTTCTGGTCATACTCCTAGTACTTGCACTCAGGTTCTGCCATTGCCAACCACATACCTTTACAACATCGCTTAAACTCCTAGTTTTGACATCCACTTATGCATCCAGGTCCTACCATCAACATTCACACATCTTCACAACAAATTCTGTTTAGACATATAGTTCTCCTAGTTTTCACACGCAGTACCTTAAGTTATACTCCTAGTCCATACCCACAGTACCCTTGCGTATACGTCCTGCTTGTTACCCCGCCACTGACTGTATTTAAAAGTTGTTACCGTCCTTGCTTGACACCCAGAACCTACCTTTTGCCAGTCAAATACATACCAAACACCCAGTAGTCACCCCAGCAGTTTAGGTCCGCTACACCTAGGCCCTTCATTGGACCACTCTTAGCGTACACTTACTCTGATTTGATGTTGTCTTACTTAATTTTCTACCTGAATTTGTCTTGATCCTCCTTGGCTTACGTCAATTATTCATCCATTCTGCAGTTTATTATCCTAGTCACTCCTAAATTACACCGAGCATAGTCCAATATAATTTACACCGAACTTTCTCTATCCGAACATTTGTGAACATCTATCCCTACCTTGGTTGTTTTGTGGCGTTCACTACTTGAGGCTTGAGTAACTCCCAGTACTTACACCGACCCTTTGTTTTTGACATTTTTCAGAACCTTACCTGACCTTTCTTGCTTTACCTTAACTTTCTTCAGCCCAGCTTTCGTATTCTCAGTTACTCCAAAATATAGCTCAGATCCTGCTCCGAGCATACACTGAGCCTACTCCGAACCTGCTCCAAACATACTCCGTTCTTGCTCCTTTTATATTTTAATTTTGTTTAGCTTTTTATGTCTTAGTACACTTTTTGCACTTCATGTATTTCTTGCATCATCCCGGCACTGCCAGTTTATACGATCTTCCTTATCTCCGCGATTTTTAGGGGAGTCACTTTTACACCTAAAGTCTGATCAAACATGTAGGGAGCGAAATTGTTTGTTTATACTGGTTTAGCGGTACATTTTTGCTGCAGCAATATATATTTCTTAACCGTCATGGCATGAACACTCCTTTAGTTGAAAAAGAAATTTGAAAAAGAAGTCGATTTTTAGGTGTTGAAAGATCAGTGAATGCCAGGAGCTAGCCGTTTGTTGGAAAATTATTCCATGTCCCAAACATATTGTATCGCAAGTATCAGCTAATTGCGTCAAAAATTGCGATAGTTATTCAATTCATTCGATTTTCAAAATCCTTTGATCTTTGCCGCTTTTCCAACTTTGACTGGCTATCACTCGCGATAGAAAAATTTTTTAATTAAATTTTCAGGACCGCCTATGTGTCAGCCAGCATGTGATCTATTTGGTTTTTCAAAATTTGAAAGTAGATTTTTCCGAAAAATACCACTTTTTGACCCAAAATTTCGGCAAGGCGAATCTAGCGAGTGAGTAAAAATAGCATAATCATAAAGTTTAATCTGAGCTACGATATAAAGTTTTTGTGGCTACGGCTTACATCACGCCTGCAATGAATTTTTAAATAATTTCCATATTTCGGCTGAGTGTTGTCGGAGTCGGAATTACTGCCGACTATATATTATATGCTATATTTTACATTCGTTGCCATGATAATTGCATGAACAGTCCACGTTATTCATGTGTTGCCTACAGCAACAGAGTTTCTTGTAGTCCGACAAGTAGAGCTGGGTGCTGCACAGCTGACCACCTTGGTAGTGATGCATGGATTGAAAGAAATCCAGAGCGAGATATACTCACATAGGAAGGCTACTTGAAATATTAGGCATGAATAAATGGTGTTGGTCATGACAGCGCAGGTTCTCATGTCATTGTAGTTGGTTTGCGACAAGGATGTATTTCGTGTAGAACGAATTAAAGTTATATAAATAATGCAACCAGTTTCTTGTGTCAAAACGGACAGAGCAGACAAGTAAAGTTGGCCTCAAGACAAGAAAGCTGAGATGTTATACTACACTTGGTGACCGCTTTATAACTAAGTTGCTGTGCTACATTATGTTATATGTCCGTAACCTTTTTTCTAACAGCCATAGGCAACATAGCGTTCCGCTAAGGGTCTGAGCCCGTCCGGTGGTTCCATCCCGCCCTGGAAATGCTTTTACATCTTTCACATCCTGGTTTCAGATTTCAACATTTAGCGACCGTACCGTGGCGTCACCGCTCTGAATAAATGAAGTAGTTTGTGATGCCTGGGAATTATGGAATTGCAACTCATTGAGCTAGTTGGTTTTGTTCATATGCTTGCCCTCGTGGTGGAAAGTGACCTCTGTGCTCACACTCATTTCAAAAGAGTTTCGGTACTAATATCGTCATAACACTGTGCATGAAACAGGTTCTGACAATGATGTTTGAAACAAACAATAAAGCTGTTAAGAAAAAGGTAATGAAAATCCAAACTTTGGCGGCTGTTGGGCACTGAAGTGAATAAGTGTCTGTTATTTGATTCGTCGATAATTCCGACACTAAGTAAAACACGTTAACCTAATTATAAAATGTCTCGCGGCGTCGAAAGCAACCCATACACCAAGAATAGCTCTTACCGATAGATTAGTTAGTAATTAGCAGTGCGAACATTCAAAAATTACTACTTATTGTTAATTCAACGTCTATTTAGATAAAATCAAACCTAAAAATAACATAAATCAGTTTAGATTTTTTTGATTTTGATTGGTTTAGATTTTGAGCATTTTTGATTCTGGTAGAAAAATCTGGACAACAAAATACATGAGTAGTTTATGTATGAGAACTGTTGCTTCATTTTCCTTCAATATTTTTGAATTAAGCTTTTGTCGACTGGGAAATAATTTCCCAGAAATCAACTTTAGCAAACATTTATGACATAGGTTTCCTAAGACAATTCAACTGATTGTGAAGTAAATATAAGGTATATATTAGGTGATGAGTTTCTTTAATGCGATACTTAAGATATACAACCGTAGTCCATACTTTGTGACTGCAAGTTAACACTATATCCAATCCTCATGACCTTAGAAGTGACAATCAAATCGAAATGAGTTAGTGAACTGCACCATGCCCAGAACCAATTATGTGGGACAGTAAATTATCAAATGCTGTTCTCATAACAGAAATGCAAGTTTTTCGAATTTTGGCAGAAAATATCATATAAAGAACGAAATTGTAACAATGCACCAGTGCATCAGTAATATAGCTCGTCTCAAGAAGAATTAGCATGACTTTGTAAAGTAGCACCACAAGTTCCGGGGGCTTTTCCAGAACTCCATCAAACAAGTAATTCACATGGGGATAGAGAGCAAGTAATCCGACATAGACAATTGTATTGAGTGTTACAGGAATTGATAAACACAACTGCAAAATACACAACTGTTGATCCTGTTTCAGTTTTTTGGCAGCCGTGGTGTTCATTCCCCAAACCTTGATCCGCCGCTGGTGAAAACCCCACAAAATTCCACCCGTCAGAATAGTAATACAGCCTACCTTAGCCAACTCCAAAATGTCTCTAATCCAAGCATAGGTTCGGAAATAGGTACTCTTTCCAAACCAGGTCAGTTTTCTCACAAATTTTCTTGATGCAAGCATTGAGTCTACTATCTCATATTGGAAAAAGTCGGGTACATACAAACAAATGCAACTAAGGCAAAATGCAGCCGCTACGTCAACCACCCTTTTAGTGTTAATCGTTTGAAATTTGCTCGGTAATTGTACAGCAACAAATCGCTCTATAGTTACAGCCAAGGTTAACCAGTCAGCCACCTTGCCCAGGCCAATGCCGAAACTGGGATACAAGTGATTCCAGCAAACTGTCCAGATATAACTGTTTCTGTATGCCTTCATGAAGAGTTGTCTGAATCCTGCTTCCATGTAATACAGAGTATGAACTAGTTCGACGTAGGCAATCGCCATTTGATAGGTAAAGCTGAGCTCCTGAAAGGTAGGCATTTATCAGTATTATTCCACCCACAGAAATGCTTATATAGATGTTAAATGTTGTTAAAAATGAAGTTGAGTTAAGTAAAATAAAGTTAAATTAAGTTGTTAATGTTAAATGTAAAATGCTACTTGTAAACATTAAATGCTATTGCTCAATCAATACTTAATTACGCCTGCTATACAAGTCTTGTGCAGAGATTGTCGTTTGGAATAAATAATTAAAAAGAATAAGGATTTAACTACAAAAAAACTGGAGACGAATAATTAAAATGGTCCTCACAGCTGATTAAAACACATTGACCCAAAAACTGGTAAGGATTGTATAATAGGCATTTTCGGGAAGCCTTTCAAAAGTGAGCTGGTTTCAGATTTGTTTAAATGATTATCTTGCTTGGTCTGAGATTCCTTCTGAAATTGTTGACTTAGAGAAGAACCCTGTGGCGGCCGTAAATGGCACATTCTTAGAACTGCACTAGCAGCTTATCATTTAGTAATACACGCATATTGAGAAAATATAGCTATAAATAAATGGCACATACCTTTTTGAGAACCGATTTCTTCAATGTAATCAAAAGCATGACAAACCCAATCATACCAATGGCAGCTGAAGCTAGCAAAAACAGTCCTCGCTGCTTCGCTCGACCAACAAAGCCCTTAAATGCTTCTCTTTGCAGGCCGACATAGTAGCAATATTGACTTAGATTTAGAAAAAGTAGATCAGAGCGATTAGCAGTCAACCACTGAGCTGTGCAATTCATTTCCGCAAAGGGCTGTGAAGGCGTGCATGAAATATCTACGACTGAAGACTGTATATCAGAAATACGAGCCTTTTATTTTCCGCCTGCATTGATTGTGCTGCAACCTCTGCTTTGCCTTTATACTAGAGTTCGCTATTAATTTGATCCCAGCAGCATTATTTCTTTCTGACGAATTATTTCAAGCAGCCACATCTCTGGACTTTCTTACTGTATCTTTACAGACTTTCTTAGCAATATAGGCTGCCCATGTTTTGAACCATTCCTTTTTTGTAACAACCTGTTAGTTTGATCGTCAAAGTATTTGAATTCGGCTTAGGCCACACGGCACGAAAGCTTAGACATTTGCGCAATTTTACTAACGTATAAAGGGACTTCGAAAACGTATTTAACAAAGAAAGCTTCTCGACGTATACATAATTAATTCCTCAGGCAATTTCTTTAAGAATTACTTATTTGTTTATTGGGCGATGAAACTGTAAGCACGCCTAAATGCTGGAAAATGCTGTCTGGTATGTAGGCTGTCGTGTTTTGTATATAAAATAAGGTACTATACATGCTATTTTTACCTTCAACTCAGGTTCCAGTAAGCTTTCAGTGCACTTAATTAAGTGCAGCATGAAGTGTACATAATTTATGATATATAAGGTTCAAAGTGGTGGCTGAACAAGAATGGCAAATCGGTGTTGCATAAGACCGTGAAAGCTCCTCAAGCTAGCAAGCACTATCAAGAGTACGTAATTGTTATGTATTAACTCTATGTTATCAGCTCGCGAGCAATGCTCTGAGCGCTAAAGGCCCACCCTTCCGCAATTGAGTACCTAATGAACCCCCTTGAAACCAGTACGTAGTACGCAACTTAGTATGTTCACTCGTTGCTACTGTAATCTTTTATTGGGAGCCCCCGCAAATGTAACCTACCACTTGAGATTGATAAATGATAGGTCATTTGCGGGGAGGTCCCAATAAAAGGCTTACTGTAGCAGTGCAATTGCATGCTTGGTACTGATTTTCGGGTGGTCAACTTGGTACGCAATTTCGGGGGGATGGGCCGTTAGCGCGCAGAGCATGGCTTGCGAACTATTAACAGAGAATGGGACGCCTGTCATACTCTTATGTATAATGTATTCTTTTCGGGTATTCCCGCACATCTGAAATTATGGTTGGTTTATTTTGGGGTAATATGCTAAGCAGAATTATTTTTCGAAGTTCTGTATCCAGTGTCGGCATAATGACAGCCAATTCAGCATTAAATTTGTGAAATGGTACTAAATTTTCAATGAGCACTCATCTCAGGTTAATGTTCAATGTTCATGTTCAAAAACATTGTAGATTATTCAACAATTTAATGTTTTGATTATTGTGTAGCGGGTTAATAGAAGTAGAACAGGCATCTGCCCTAACTTGGTAGCTCAGCTTCAGACATGTTCTGTAAACACCAGCGATGAAACTGGTTCACTATTTACTGACCCCTGGCCCTGTATTTTAGAAATTTTAGGTTCAAGCTTGGAAAAATCATAAAACGTATAATTGGGGTGCAGCGAGTGCTTCTGTATTTCTCTATTTTATGACGTCTAAAATATGAGTTATTAATAAAGTTTAAAATTTAAGATAAACAACCGAATTGTACTCATTGTACTCATTCTTTGTATTTGTTTTTATAAAACTCTTAGTCACTAGATATTGATATTTCGGTTTCCGACGTTATTAACTTGTATGGGTACATCCTTATCAGTAAATGCTTCTCAGTAATAATTGTAGAGTACTACATCAACAAAGAAACAACACTAAGCATATGCTACTCGGAAATATTTGTTGCATAACATTCAGTTTGAACTTAGTAAATCAGTGAAAACAAATACACAGAAGCAATATTTCCAAGATGCTTATCACTGACATTCCCAAAGTGCATCCAAAAATTGATCCAACGTCAGTTACCAAATCCAGCATCTAAATATCAAATGGATTACATGATGTACAAAGTTAGCAAGTAATATATTTATTTTATTATAGCAGGTCGAAAGACTTGCTAAGTACATTTCTATACTATGCTGCGGTATCCAAATATAACTTTCAAGCACAATAGCGGACTTTTACAATCCGGCAAGTTATAAACTTTTATACCTTGTGTTAATCCTATTTGATGATTTCAGCAACCCGGCATTTTTAACCTCACTAGTAGTAAGAGTGGAATAAGTGGCAGCTGTAGCAAGGATTGTTGGGAGCAGCGCATTTATACCATCTTCAGTAGGTGTTCATTGAATCAAGGTAGGTTTGCTTGTTTCCTGATGCTTGGGTATTGCAGATTGTACTAAACAGCATACACTGGTAATGTAATATGTGAGGTTAGGGAGTTTAACCACCGCACCACCACAAATTACGTGAGGACTGGCGCAATGTAACACAAGTCCTGACTAACCTCGAGACTTTTGTCCAGGCGGCTCTCTTTTAACCCCGGGCAGTCCTCGCCAGGGTCGGGAAAGTATGAATTTTTGGGGGACGCCGGACCCACTGGCGCCTGGTTAAAAGGGAGGGATTGGATTAACAACGCGTTTAAAAGTGCGTTTACCTAGAAGCTAAGATTAACTCAGCAACCAAAATAAATTAATGAAAATAAGTTTGGCAACTAACGATTTATTAGAAAATAGAACTTTACGACACTTAAATTATAAAAATTATGGTTATAAACTTACTGGCTACCAATAAGTGAGCCGAGGTAGGGGAGACAAAACAATAGACAATGGGGAAAATGGACAATTAGAATAAGATGGGAGTGTACTACCCGAAGAAAAGGGGGGAGGAGTAAGTGTGAGTTGAGTTAGAATTTAGACGGGCTAAGATCAGAAAGTAGAGGTGAGCTAAGGTTGGACAACTCAATTACAAGCAGGAAATTGAAAAACTCGGGTCCCCAAAATATGAAAACCACCGCACGCGTCAAAATTGTAAACCCAGCCGAATGATGTGACTCATAATTTTGGATGGTAATTGCATTGCGAAATAAGGATTGACATAAGTAAATTTTGATGTTGAATCTTCTACAAGCCAAAAATAAAGACATTTCCATGTAGTGTTAGCTTTACGGTTATTTAAGGAAATGAATAATTTTGATAATTTCACGAAAGTTAACCATGAAGATAGCACTACATCATCAAATATACGTTTTCGCATCCGAAAACTCATCACAAATACCAGACACTCCAGTACATGAAAAAATTACAATATTAACTTTTTAAGGTAAGTTTACAGATTTTACATGAATTTTTAAGGGCTTTTAAATGACAATCACGAAACGCTTCATGAACCGGAACTGGAGGAGAGGTAGTAGCGTCTTCTGCTACTGCCTATACTACAGTAATGATTGAACAAAAACAGTCATGTAGTCTTTTTGTTCCGTTCCGTATTACAAATTCAAGGCACATGGATTATGCAAATTAGGGTTTTGCAAAATAAGAAATGTCATTACAAGCATAGGCTAACGCGGGGGGTCTGGGGGGGGGTCCAAGCCTCCACCCAACCCGGACAAGGTACAAGCCCTATCGTTGTCGGAGACAAGAGGTAACGAAAAAATGGCCAAGAGGTACCCAAAAATAGCCGGAAAAAATTAGTTTTCAAGACATTTCCGGCTTCGCCGGAATTTTTTAGCAAAATGTTTAAATTTTCAAGAAAATTTTTAAATTATTTCCAAAAATTGAAGATTTTTGCCAATTTTGATAAAAAATTGCAAATTTTAGTAAAATTGCCGCTAATTTTTCGAAAAATCTTACAAATTTAGTCTTGAGGCACAAGCCCCCCCCCTGAAAATGTTTGTTCAAGGTACAAGCCCCCTCACAATTTTTATGGACAAGCCCCCCCCCAGAACACGACCCTATGTTGATGTATGATTACAATGGAATGAAATAATTACGCGTTAGGCAGTTCCCGTTTATGGAAATTAGAGATTTAGCGTGTGGTTTTATGTTACACAAGTCACTTAAGATTCTATCTTTGTAATTTGCATGTTACTGTTGTTATTCCAAGCAATTCTGTTTTTCCCTGTCCTGCTTTTATTCTTTCATTAAATGTACTTTGATAGTTCAAACATTGGGTGCAGATTAGGCCGTTTCCGCAATAGCTTTGTTTTTGAAACTCGCAATAGTTTGAAAAAACAATACAATTAATTTGAACCTCACCGCAAAATTGGCGCAACTAATTTTCATTACAATCCCATCCGCTCAGATCACTCTAGGCCATATAGTTACTTGGTCTGATTGGTATAGTGTTTCTAACATGCAGCTCAACTGCAACGATGATTTAAAGGTCGGAATAGATACAATTTTCAGACTAATGGTTTATTCTCGCATTAGGCCCATATCTGCAGTAAACCAGGTTCATTTTCACAAATATTTGCTTGTTCTCTGTACTGTAATGATTGCACGAGTTTGTAGATAGTCGACTTAGTGTTAACTGAAACCACATTGCTCCATGTGGATAGATTGGTTTCAAAACGCTGCTTGATTCCCAGTATTTAAAGGAAGCTTTGGAAAAAGGATGCTGTTTGGACAATCTAGCACAGTAACATTAATCTATTCCTTCAAGGAACACAAGTGGGCTGATGTCGAAATTTCTCTGTGGCACGGCTCCGTCCGTAAATTTGCACCCTGCCAAGCCAGACTGCAAATTGCAGCATTATATCCATCAATTCCTGTTCAGTAATAAGCCATACTGTTGGCATTACATACAGTATCACAACTTTCGCCGATGTCTCCAATATCCCACAATGAATCCCCTATGGTCACAGGATTTGCTGTAATATAAGAATTGTACTGAACTTGAAAACTGTATTGAATTGTATTGACAAACTTCCATGGAATAAGCATGAAGATCTGCCACAATTAGGTTTGATTCAAAACTTCTTCTGCCCTTAGCATTCCCTACACACAAGGTCAACAATTTCATTGTTTAACAACGTTTCTTGTCAGGAACTTACAAACTAATTTTTGTATCTTATCATCATCAACTTATCATCAACCGCCAGGTGCACAAAATTAACTGCACATTGTAATTTAACGTTACAAACAATTCGACAAAAACACAGTTGGCCTACATAATCTATTATGTAATATGGTATCTAACTTTTAGCTAAAAACAAATCTAGTAGCTAGTCCCTAGAAATGCTACATTCTTCTTTATTCCATAAAGTGGCTTAAACGTCGTTACTGACAAAAAAACAAGGCGGATTACCCACCAGCACGACGTCTGTCTCTAGAAGTCTTTTTATCTTCGCGCAAACTTAAGTCGATCAGTTTCTCGTAGGCAACTATGTAGCTAAAACAACATAATTTCCAGTAGAAATACTACCAAAAATCTCCAAGCAAGTTCCAAATGATGCTAAGCTTTAAAATTGCCAAATAACTTTAAGTTATTGGCAAAGTCTAACCACAAATCAGAGGTATGCTGAAATTACTAGCTAATTAATGCAGTTAAAGTTGTCCCTTGATAACAAATTGCTTAGATTTTGATAGGGTAATCTAATTAAAACCTCAGCCAAACGCGTTTTGAGAGAACTTGTTGAGTTAGTTGCCCATTACCGTGTTAACATTGATTATTGTGGGACCTAACTTTAGTATCATAATTGAACATTAGCCGCTGTCTTACCACTGCATTAAGATCACTGTGTTTCTGAATTTGACTCTTTTTATAAGCAATACGTAACTGAACGAAGTAC
>JASAND010011224.1:0-11812 GCA_030248195.1 Trissonchulus latispiculum
GATTTGGACTTTTTACTCCCTCCCCCCACCCAACCCAAACAGGTGGTACAGGTATATACACCTATGACCGGGGCTGTGTGTGGATCTCTATCTTCTCGATGCTTCTCGCTCCCTTAGATATATATATTTTGTTAAATATTTAAAAAATTTTAAATTCTCTAAGGGCTGTCGAATTTCTGGTTTATTCTTCATTTCGGCCTCACAGGGCAGTAGCCGACCTGGATTTATGTACTTGAAGGGGGAACGGTTCGACCCCAAAATCTGACGACATTTTTTGGAAACAAAATTTTTTGGTTATTTTTGGCTATTCTTACCGAAATTTGCAGAAACAATTTCATATTTTTCAACGCAAATATTTTGATTTATACATAACAATTTATGTATGATTTCCTGATTTTTTAAAAATATTCTAAAATTTACTCAATCCTCAAATTTAGGGCAAGCAAATCTGTTAAAAAATATTTCACTGAAAACAATTTCACTAAGGCCGACGCCGACACCTCCAGAGACCCGAGGCCCCAAAACAAAGGGGGAGCCTTGCCCATAGGTGTTTTTTTGGGGACCCGGACCCCTCCCCCAAATGGAGGAGTCGCCAACTACCCCTAAAAATTTTCAAACCCCTACCTAAATTTTTGAAAATTTTTAGCTAAAAATTCGAAATTTTTCCAAAAAATTTCAAAAATTAGCGAAAAATTGCTATAATTCAATTATTTAAGCTAAAAATCGTTAAAAATAGCTGTAAATTGAGAAAATTTTTCAATTTCTTAACGAAAAACCGGCTTTTTCGAAATTTTTGGCCGACCCCCGCCTAGAAAATTTTTCTTACCCCTCCCCCAAATTGGCTTTTCGCACCCCCACTTCTTTCACCAGCCACACCTATGGCCTTGCCCTTCCCCCACCCCTCGCCCTCGGCTCGCCAATGAAAGTAGGCCAGACCCCCTTCAAAAATGAATTCACTTCTCCACACCACGACCCGCGCCTTGGCTTTTCCTACTGAGGAGGGGCACATTTTGAGTTTCCCTTCGAGTCTCGTCCCCATCCGGCCCGGCCCCACCCCATTGTTTTGGACTTTTCTGGCCACACTCACCTTGAGGTGCCCAGAAATGCCAAATTTTAAACAGTTTTGGCTAAAACTTTTCTAAACTTTTTGGTCTGACTGAGGTCGTCTATTTTGGTATTTATGTACTACTAAAACTTGATTTTGAACAGTTTTTAGCTCAGATCTACCAGGATACGCAGAAAACAGGCTATTTTCACCCACCGTAGTTGTTTTGCTTTCATAGACCATTTTAGTTCCCCACACTTCGGTTCCCCCCACTTCCCCACCCCGCATTTTTTACCTCTAGAACCTGGCTACGCTCCTGGCCCAGTGGTGGCGCCAGGGCGGCCCGAGGGCCCCGGCCCCCCCATTGCGATTTGGGCCCATCTCTTTGGGGTGTCGGGGGTCGGGCCGGGCCCCTCCCCTCAGAAAAATTTTTCAGCTGTTTGTATGCATAGTTTGAGTGTTTGAAGAAATTTTAAAAAATCGGCAAATTTTGGCTAAAAATATTAAAAGTTTTTCTAAAATTGGAGAAATTTTTTGGAAAATGAAGGTAAAATTTGCTAAGCATTGGCAAAAATTTTGGATTTCCCAATAAAAGGTCGCCGTATTTTTGGGTTGGGCCCCCCTTCAAAAATGCTGGCGCCACTACTGGCCTAGCCGGCCGCGTATTGATAATATTACGTATATTCGTATTATACGCAGACAATTATATATATAAAACAAATTTGTATATACATTTTAGCCGATTTTTATATATGGAATTAGCATAGACGGCATGCTTTAATTGAATTATACAATTCTTTCGGTTTTGCTTTTATCTTTTCCTATTTCATTCGCTGATTTAACGTTGTCAGCCAACTTGCTAATTATATACGTAGCGATTCATGGATGATTTGGGTATGTTGGTCTTGCTGTTTCCTTCCAGGTCTTGATTTTCTTTGTTATATATATAACATTTATATATATATATATATATATATATATATATACGATAGGCCGGGATCATAGTTTCAACGGAAATTTTGGATGGCGAGGGCAAACTTTAGAAATTTTGTGGTCGTCTATATCCTCGGCCAACTATATCTTCTGCTATACGTATATATCTATTGTTTTTGATTGTTGAGCTGACTGTTATATTTTATTGTTTAGTTTATAACTAAGGCTTATAGAATGAAAGCACAAATACTAGAGGTGGGCCCCTCATCGCATTGACATTGTATGTACGTACATATTACATACAAACAAATAATGAATTGCGTATGAGGGGGGCGGATACTCACAACCATTCATTCATTCATTCAGTCGTCGACCCCGGAAATGGGATGGGGGTATATATATACCCCGCGAATCATCCCCCCCCCCAAATTGGGACCTCAAGCAATCAATAAAATGCCCTAAACATGCAAAATTTGCTGTATTTTAACGTTTTTTCGTCAAAACAGCTTGTTGTTATCGATTTAGCCGTTTTTACACTGTTTTCAAGCGATTTTAAGCCAAAATTTGAGAAAACGTTTTTTAAAATGACGTTTTTTGACAAATTTTAGCTAACTCTTTGGCCCCAACAAGGGCTGGGGAGGGGGGGTGTTCGGCGGGGACTAAAATCTTGGCGAATTTCGCGAAGTTATGCGAACTTCGCGAATGCACCAAATCTTAGTCCAAATTAGATTTTAAAATTTTTGCTAATTTTTGGTAGATACGGAGAAAACCTCTGTAATTTATAGCTAGCTAACAATTTCGCCAATTCGCGAACTTCTCTAAATTTAGCGAAATGTCGCTAGCTTCGCGAACGTCGCAAAAATTAACTTCGTTTTGAGCTATACTATATAGGGAGGCGGAGCGCCCAGAAGTTGAATTATTGGAATTGTGAACATGTCTTAACATTTACGCGTGAAGTTTAGTTCTCTTCTCAGCTAATGTGTTGGAAACGATCAGCCTGAACTAAAATTTACTAATGAGTATATACGTAATGACAAGTTTAGCACAGCAGCACAAGAAACAACACAGGACAATGCTGGAGAAGAATTTGTAAGCATTAGGTGTGTTTGGACAAAAATCCAAGAAGGGTCCACAAAAATTAGAGGAGAAGGTCAACATTAGTGGCATCTTGTGGTCTAAAATCGCTAAAAATATATATATACAGTAAATTTGGCTTTTTTTACTTGAAATTCCAGTTTTAGCACCAATGAAGGCTATTTACTGGGCTTATTCTACTGGGGGGGGGGGGGGTGGAGGGCGGGGCCCCCAATAAACACCCTTCCCCCCACAAAAATCGCGCCCCCCCCAAAATCGCCCCCCCAAAGTGGGTGCCCCTTTTGTTACCAACTTTTGCCCTGAAAAAATAAGGGCAAATGAAAATAAGAATAATAAATAAAAATAATTTAAGCTATTTTAAGCTTAAATTTAAGTTAAAAATAGTTAATTTTTTAGCTTAGCAGCAAAAAATAGCTATTTTTAGACATGTTTTGAAAAATTTTTCTTCCCCCCCAGAAATCCGAGCCCCCCCCCGGACCTGGGGGGGGGGACCCCCCGTAGACTTCCCCCCCAGAAATCTTTGCCTAGGGAAAAGCCAGCACTGTGACAGACGAGTGACCTTGCCCATGTGCGCACGAACAGCTAGTCTGGTATATATTGGGAATGCTTAAAGATGAAAGTATATATCTGGGTTTTCTTTAGTGGGGGGGGGACCCCCCCACTTTTTGGGTTCCCCCCCCCCCCACTCGACCCCTACCCCCCCACACGTTCCCTCCCCCACTTTTTTGGGCTTCCCCCCCCCCCACTCACTATACGGTGCCCAGAAAATGCCAAATTTTTAGGATTTTTGGTCAAAATTTTCAAAAATTTTCCGGCTTCGCCGGAATTTTTTGGTTAAAAATCGTCTATTTTGGTACTAAATCTTGATTTTTGAGCAATTTTTAGCTTAGATGTAGCAGTATACGTAGAAAACACGCAATTTTTACCGCATTTTTAGCATTTTTAGCCCATTTTATCCCCCCCCCCCACTTTTGGTCTTCCCCCCCCCACTTTTTTGGGCTAGAGAAAACCCAGTATATAATTTTGCAAATTTGTATCGCTTTTTTTGTTCTTGCCATAAACTTGTCCCCAAAACCCATTATCAATGTACGCATTCTGTAGGCACGTTTGGGGGTTGACTTTGGACAAAGCCGGGGAGGGACAGAATAAATGTTTAACTGAAGCCTTACATGCGTCCAGTCAATCCCTGCAATGGTGTGCATATGAGGACCTCTTTCCAGGGTTGAATCCTTGATGTAAAGCGACAGCAAACAGAGTATATGTAAATGTAATCTCCAGGGAATATATATATTTCTGTGGTATCCGTATATATATAAATATTGTGACCAAGGGATTGTCCAATCAAAGAAACTGTCAAAAGTTGGAAACATTTTGACATAAAGTTTAGCCCAAGTCTATGCAGAATGTATATATCATACTTTTAAATTGCTAAGAAACTCTATATACGTACTAGTAGGAAAGACGGCAATGAAATTGGAGGGAACAACTGTTAGGTTTATTTTATTGCCAGATGGTACATATACATAGTTATGTATATACGTATATACTTCTTGGGGGAGGGCCTGCTTTATATATATAATTTCAACAGCTGTGTATATATCTACCTACCTTTGTGCATACTTGCGTGTATGTTTGCCGCGTTATATAATATATGCATATGATGCACATGTGTAATTGTTCAAAGGATATAAATCAAGAAATTGCCAGGTTTCAGCCCGGTGCCCCCTCTCCCCCCCATTTCCAGTCTTTCAATTTAAACAGCCTAGGTTTAGGAGGGGAGGAGCCAATTGTTTTATGACCTCCCTGCCTTTTACTCCGGAAAAGTTTCTTCAGACCTTAGTCTGCTGTTAGCTTAGTTGGAACTTGTGTGCTTAAACTTGGTGTGCAGAGGATTGACTTTTGGTTTGTATATATAGGCTGTGTGACTTACATTTTATTGAATTTTTTACTGCGTATACTTTATGTGGGCTAGGTGTTAAAAAAGCAGGAGACGTGCTTTATAATACGTACGTATGTGTGTGCGAACCTTGTGGTTTAAACCCTTCTTTGCCAGTGTGTGTTTGTGTTGTGTGTGTATGGGCTCTTGCACATTTGCTGCGGAAATGCCTTATTGCTGCAACATTCGTCGTGCTTTGCATACATACTCGCATTGATTTGAGTGAATGTGTCAACTTTCTGGTGTCATTTGCCCCTCTTTGTCTCTAGATATATTTGTGTGCTGCAAAGTTGGCCGTTTCCGTTTACTGGCCACATTTCAGGTTTAAAAAGAGGCTGCAGTTATGTTGAATAGACTGGGCGTTTTTATTATATATAGGGTTGATTTTTGTTTTGTATGTGTGTTTTTCGCTGCTGGATAGAGTTTCAAGTTGACTAGTAGGCGTGGTGGTAATTTCTTCAAAGCCAAATTAGTCATTAGTTACATTAGTTCATTAGCGCATAGGTTAGATTGAGTCCATCCATATATATAATTTAGTTTTTCTTATGTTTTTCTGCATTTATGCCGCGTGGTTTTTGTTGTTAGATTGATGGAAATATATTTTTCCACTCATGTCGTGCTTTAAATAATGAGTTAAGGCCAATTTCTGATTTTAAATTTTGATTCCGATTTATCAGTGTCTGTTCATCTCTTCTCGCCATTTGTCTGGTAATGCCGTCTGAGCTTAATCGACCTCCTTCACCCTTTGTGGAGGCAGTCAAAACTAGTCTTGGTAAGGATTTGGTTACCAGTAGCGTCATGGATTACTCGCAGAGTGTCATTCTAGTTGGTTTGAATATTGGTTATGATTTGAGCGCACCAGTTAGCTTGGTACAACTGTGGCTTCTTTAAGTCAGTTGTGTAATTTTACCAGTTAGCTTGGTACAACTGTGGCTTCTTTAAGTCAGTTGTGTAATTTTACGCACGGTATACTGGCATTTTTTAGTGGGGGGGGGTGGGGGCCCCCCCACTGTTCGGTTCCCCCCCCCTCCACTTTTCGGAGCCCCCCCCCCACTTTTCGGCAAGCCCCACCCACTTTTTGGGGGTCGCCCAAAAGTGTCAAAAAATTAGGTTTTTTTTGAGGTCAAATTTTCAAAAATTTTCTCTATTTTTAGCCAATTTATGGACTTATAAGCTCATTTTTAGCTTAAAAACATCGATTTTTTGCGATTTTACCTTAAAAATGCTAATTTTTCGCTAAAAATTTCTGTATATTTTACCTTTGGGTCGCCCCCCCCCACTTTTCGGAAGCCCCCCCCCACTTCCCGATATGAGGGATATAGTCAGGGCGGGGAAAATAAACACATATACGGAACTAAGGCTGTAACTTTTTTGTCTTAAGGCTGAGAGAGCTTGCGTTTGTACCATGGTGTATATCGCTCCTAGTTCTATCGATTCATGTATAGAAATCCGCCTGATCCCTTGTACATCAGTAGCAATAATCGATTTTGTCTGTGTTTTTTCTCCCCGCAATTTGGGGAAAAAACACACCGGCGGGGAAAAAAACACGGTGCTAAAAATGATCCTGGGTGTTCCGCGGGACACTAATTGTTACATATTAAAGGTTGTTTGTACATTTTTGGCCATGCTAAATAACATAGTGCACTTTGTTTCCAGTAGAAAGCTGCTTATCGGACATAGTCAGATGCATTTTATGTCAAGGCACCTGAACCCATGAAATGATCGCAAATCGCAGCAAAAGCGGCACCAGACAACTATAAATATACCAAAACACTTGCAAATGTCATTGTTTATCATTATTTAAGTTAGTTTTGGCGTTAAATTGCAATTTCATTAAGTTTTTTAAGATTTTTAAAAATTTGCCTTGTAAACATATGAAACCTGGCACGATGATGCAGCAAATTTTAATCCTTAATTTATGAGCTATTAGAGGCTCTAAGTGCATATTTTTTGAACCAAAATTACAAAACAAGACCCGCTTTATCGTTTAAGAGCATCAGAATTGCTCAGAACTACATATTGGACTATTTGTGAAAATTGGGTGGTGTGTTTTTTTCCCCGCTGAGGGGTCAAAATGGGCGGGGAGAAAAAACACACCCAGTACTCAGCCTGCATAAAAGGCAGGAGGCTGCCGTCTATACCAAACGCTAGAGGGGGTCCACATATACCCCTATGCCAAAGACTAGCTAAGTTTTCCTTATAGGTGTCTAGAAATAAGCTTAGCAAAATTTAAAATTTCTTAGGTTTCAGAGGTGTTTTCAGGGGTCAACTTTGGAACACTGTCAGAATAGACCGCTTTGGCCAATACCAACCATATGGGTATGGTTTTACTGTAAAAAGATAGCGCTTTCATTTGCACTATACTAGGTCTCTATATCTGCTACCTTGAGTTCTCTGGGTGGGTGT
The DNA here is from genome assembly GCA_030248195.1 of Trissonchulus latispiculum. Classification (NCBI taxonomy): domain Eukaryota; kingdom Metazoa; phylum Nematoda; class Enoplea; order Enoplida; family Ironidae; genus Trissonchulus; species Trissonchulus latispiculum. The sequence goes on from JASAND010011224.1 coordinate 7,416, forward strand.
GTTTTTTCTCCCCATCTTTTCGGGTGTGTTTTTTCCCCGCCCTGACTATATATATATATATATATATATATATATATATATATATATAGTCAGGGCGGGGGAAAACACCCGAGATGGGGAGAAAAACACACCCACTAGGCCAGCAATATAAAGACTAGTGATGAGCTTGCTGTAAAACCATACCCATATGGTGTATTGATACTCTTTTGACGGTGTTCCAAAGTTGACTTCCCAACACACGTGGACGGCGGCCACGTTGCTTCAGGCTGGTACTAGTGTTTTTCTCCCCCGCCCGACGACACCCCTCGGCGAGCTTACACCGCGAACGGAAATGTCCAATAGGTAGTTCTGAGCAATTCTGATGCTCTTAAAGCGAGAAAGGTCTTATTTTGTAATTTTGGTTCAAAAAAAGAAAAATATGCACTAGAAGCCTCTTCATAAATTAAAGGATTAAAATTTGCTTTTTGTCGTCGTACTTGAGATATGTTTACAGGCAAATTTTTAAGAAATCTTAAAAACTTATTGAAATTTGCGACCGCTTTAGGCCAAAACAAACTTAGAAGCAATATTAAACAAAGACACCTGAAAATGATTTTGGTATATTTATAGTTGTCTGAAATTGCCGCTTTTGCTACGATTTGGTTCGAATTCTTATTTCTCGCCATCGATATGGCTCATTACCGGAAACAAAGTTCACCATAATTATTAGCATGTTTAAAAAATGTGACCTTTAATACTCTTGGCAACTTGGTGTCCCAAATTTGCATCCGGTCATTTTTAGCACCGTAATTTTCCCGCCGGTATTTTTCCCCAAATTACGAGAAAAAACACAGCAGAATCGATGTACTACTGACAAGGGATCGGGCGGACTTCCATACATGAATCAATAGAATTTAGAACGGCAAACACCGTAACACAACACAACTCTCTCAGCAAAACAAAAAATTACGGTAGTTCCATATGCGCACGATACTGTAAACATATACATGGAGTACCGTGTGCTAGCACCTGATCCGCACGACATTTGGGGGTCGGTGGCGGGGCCGTGTGTGACTACCAGTACTCGGACCCAGCCTGCAGATCGACTGAAAAAAAAAAACAAAACATTGTCGCTGTCACAATGTCACATAAAACTACATACATAATCAAAAAACAAATTGCTACTATAAAACCCGTATGGAAAAATTCAAGGACAATCACATGTCTGCATATTGCTGCTGCTTCCCAAAAAACAAAACTCTTCATTTTCTTAGTCAAATAGATTCAAACGAAACTTCAAACTTCCGAGAAGCCTGAAAATCTGGCCTCCGGCAGGAATTTTTAACCCACGCCAACTTGGCATTTTTAGGGTTTTGAAAGTGGGGGGAGCTGCCCCCCCCCCCACAGGAGGAGAAATTGAGGGAAACTTCCGAAAAGTGAGCAAGGTAAAATACCGAAATTTTGACGAAAAATTAGCATTTTTAAAGGTAAAAACTTGCAAAAAATCATGACAAAATGAGCTTATAAATCCATAAATTGGCAAAAAACAATTTTTGAAAATTTGACCTCAAAAAACCTAATTTTGCGACGACCCTGAAAAGTGGGTGAGGGCGAAAAGTGGGGGGGGCTCCGAAAAATGGAGGGGGGAACCGGGGGGGGGGCCCCACCCCACTAAAAAATGCCAGTAGCTACCGTAGCATTAAAATTACAACTGACAAAAAGCCACAGTGCCAAGCTAATAACAAAATTCCCGACTGGCAAAGCCACAGTTGCCAATTTGGTGCTGCATCAAATCGTAACCGGTTTGTATTCCAGTACGGTAATCCATGACATACTGGTAACGTCATTTACCAAAAAATTTGACTGCCTCCACAAGCTGAAGGAGATCATTAAGCTTTCAGACAGCGATTTTTTTTCAGGCAAATGGCGAGAAAATAAATCGGAATCAAAATTTAAAATCAGAAATTGCTCATTATTTAAAGCGACACCCTGAATGGAAAAATATTTCCATCAATCCCAACAACGAAAAACCACGCGACAAAATGCAGAAAAAAGCGTAAGAAGCTTTAAAATTATATGGATGGACTCAATCTACCTTTACATGCGCTAATGAAACAATGTAACTAATGACTAATTTGGCACGAAATTTCTGAAATATCCAGCTGGCGAAAAAAAACAGGCAACTTTCCCCCTGCCTGAAGAAACTTGATCTATTCAACATAACTGCAACCTGCTGAAATGACCGGTAAACGAGAGCGGCTTGCAACTTTTCTGAAATCTAGAAAAAAGGAGCAAGAATGACACCGAATTGACATTCACTCAAATCAATGCGATATGCAATGCAAGCGCGACGAAATGTTGCAACAACATCGACAAAAAAAAAAAAAAAAAAGGAATTTTTGGGTTTTTTTGGAGCCACGAGATTTTTTTTGCACTTTTTTGCGACACTATTACTAAAGCTTGCGTCTCACACCACTTTTTTGCTTTATAAAATATACGCAGTAAAAAATTCAATAAAATATGGGGGAAATTCTGCAACCTATATATACAAACCAAAAATCGATCCTCGCTAGCTAACGGCAAGCTTTTCAGGTAAAAGGCGGGGAGAAATAAAGCAATTGGCTCTAAACCTAGGCGTTAAGACTGAAAATGGGGAGAGAAAAGGAAAAACCGAAACTGTCTGAATTTCTTGATTTACTGTATCCTTGAATTTTGAGTACATGTGCATCATATGCATATATTATAACGCGGCAAACATTTACAAATATGGTGAGCGCGTTGTGACGTGGCCTACTTTCATTGGCGAGCCGAGTTTGAGGTGGGGGGAGGGCAAGGCCATAGGTGGCTGAGTGAAAAATGAGATGAGGGGAGAAATGAAAAATTTTCTAGGCATTCGTGGAAATTGAAAATTTTTCTCAATTTAACTATTTTTAGCAAATATTGAATTATAAACATTTTTCGCTAATTTTTGAAATTTTTTGGAAAAATTTCGAATTTTTGCTTAAAAATTTTCAAAAATTTGGAATTTGAAATTTGAAAAATTTTGGGGGTAGTTGGCGACTTTCCTCCCATTTGGTAAGCCTATGGGCGGGAACTTTCCGACCTCGGGATTTTCTGAATACTTAGTAGTATTTTTTAACGAATTTGCTTACAAATTTGAGGATTAATAAATTTTAGAATATTTTAAAAAATCGAGTAAAATATTTTTGCGTTGAAAAATGTGAAAGTGACTCTTGCAAATTTCGGCAAAAATAGCCAAAAATAACCAAAAAAATTTTGTTTCCAAAAAATGTCGTCAGACACGGGAGTCGAACCGTTCCCCTTCAAGCCTGCATAAGAATCAGGTCGGCTGAGGCCGAGATATAAATTCGACATTTTAGAAATTTTAAATTTTTAAATATTTGCAACAAAAACAAATACAAAGGGGCGGCGCGGAGATGGGATCCACGCAGCCCTACGGTCATAATTACAGTACCTGTACCACCTGTTTGAGACGGGTGGGGGAGAAATTAAAAAAGTCAAATCTGGCGGGGACAAAATCGGAAGTACATCATTATTTCGACATATATATGTATCTAAAACCACCTCGTGAGTTAAAACCTGAAACATTTTTTCAGAGAATTTTTAAAAAATTGCAAAAAATTTTTGCAAAAAATTTAGCATTTTTTCTTGTTTTGGACCCCATTTTAGGGGGGGCATAAGTGTACCTTGAGACGCCCCCAGGTGTACACCTATGAAACAGGTCTGAAAAACTTAAGAGGGGGGGGGGGGGGGTGAAGATCAGGCAAGAAATGGAAAATGTGTCACAAGCTGGGATTTTCTATTTCAATGTAATCCCAGACTTCAAACTCCTGCAAAAACTACAAAAATATTAATTTTCTGAGCTGAAAATGTAGCTGGCACCACATTAACACCATTGATACGGTTTTGCTGTGTCTGGCAGGTGCTGCTGGAGCACTGAATGTGACAACAATCTCGGAAATTGTATTCAGCTGATCTAGCTTCAATCATTTCGCGATCGCATTTTCTTTATCCGATTGATCGAAAAACATTTAGCTATTTGTTATTAAGCTCTTTTTATTATGTTTGTTATTATTAAATTCAAGCAATCTTGTCGAGCCTGATTTTTTTGCAAGATAAGGCGTTGTCAATACGGGTCTGAATGTGAAAACAAGACATTGCGAAATTTGTGCAACTTTGGACTGCACTTGCAATATTCCATAAATTTAAATTAGATTACCTTAATTAATTTAACCTAAATTTGTCATTCGAAAACGGTGTGCTCTTCTAGAAACTTGAGTAAGACTTGAAATTTTGCTAAAATGTTGTTAGCCAGCCGTAAAACTAGCTCGCTACAGTGTTTTAAAATTGGACAAACCTAAAGTTCTGGCTTTGGAGCTCAGTTCTTCAAATGCCCA
>JASAND010011225.1:0-12368 GCA_030248195.1 Trissonchulus latispiculum
CCTAGCTCCCTCATATTTTACAACTTGCCTTATGAGGTGTACTATACTATATCCTAAAAATTGCTACTTAAAAACTGCTTTGATCAATATATATTAATCTGTGATGCCAGGCCATGGTTCGGTAGGCAAACAGCTTTATCAGTGTCCAAGGAAGCCCTCTCAAGTCTACTATGCAGCAATCTAGTACTTTGAACCCGAAAATTACGGAAACCGGAATTTACCGGAATGAAACGGAACACCAATAAAAATGTGATCGCTGATGGGAGACACCAGGAAGAAATCAGAGTATTACTAGCAGTTTCGTATTTTATGCTTATAGTTGTTGTACTTGTCCTGTACATGGACAATAAAGGGCAATGGTGCCCTTGATACTCAGCTCTGAACTTTCCCATCTTAAACCTATACAGTTGGCTCTGATTCAGAACAGGACAGCTACTGCTTTTCACTTCAACTGACCAACAAATTGATGAAATACATGTAATTTTCCGAAGCCCATTTTTCGCCTAGTCTAATTTACTGCTTGCTACTCCTGCTGTCATTTAAGTCGATCTGAGCACATCTTATTTTATTATGTACCTACTCTTTCTCTTTGAGATGAATTCTAAGTATAGTCCCTAAACGGAAGGGCTCACTGATTTAACCAGCTGGTTAACCTATTTTGCAGAGAGATAAATTGTCCATATAAATGATATACATAAATTATATACCATGCCAGGTTTTGGCAAAAATTTGTTTTCTACGCTCTATGCGGTTAAGCAGAATTTTTAGGCTTGCCTGAAGGTAGTACTGGTTAACAATTAGTCTGTATAAACAAACGCATTAAAGCTACTCATATCAGCCCAGTCGTTACGGAGCTTATTAGTAAGCTATTACTTCAAGGCCTAGTGTGCGGTTATTGAACCATAGAGCCTCTCAGAAGAGCTAGGATTTACTTAACAATAATGCAATGCATAACTAATTTTTTGTTTCACTCGGTCTACTTCAGCAGTTGTTAGGAAGTAGAGTTATTGGCCGGCCGTATCAAACTGGCTGGCCAACCAGGCGGCTTGCCTGCCCAGAGTAGAGCCATTCTGGCCGGCTCGCCGACCTGCCGCCGGCCATCGCCCGGCTGGTCGGCCGGCCGGTCTTCTGAACCCGGCCAATACATGATATTATCTGTTATACAGTACTAGGAGTAACTGTATGCATCATTAAGTATTAAAAATTTTGCAAAATACACCAAAAATAGGGTAAATTTGGTACCGGCCGGCCTGTTTTGACTGACCGGTCCGGCCGGCCAGTCGCAGGCCCGTCCACTCGGCCGAGCCAGAAAATCCTTCCGGGCAACAACACTATTAGGATGAACACTTGAGATTCATCTTGACTGCCAGGTTCTTAATCCCGTCCGATCAGATTCGTTTTAGTTCAAATGCATATAAACACATGCTTAAGCTTAGCGACAGTGATTCAGTGACCGCAGTCGGTACGGTATACCGTTACCGAAATGTATGTATTGCCAAATTTTAAACTACATTTATTGATAAGGCAAGAGTAAACATAACATTGTGCGGTCTTTCTGTACCAATCAAAATCTTTGTACCTTTTAGGTTGCACATCGTTGGCATTAAGTCATTAATTATTATTTAATTAACTATTGAGTATCGCTTATTAAAAAGCTGATGAAGTGTTTCGACGTCCTCCAAGATCGATAGTGCCAGTTTTAAGCCTCACGGAATGGTATCGTCTTCAGCCCTGTTAACCTATCAGATTCCCATTATTTTCCTTTCCATAAACCTTTGGCCACATGGTTAGTTGAGTCAAAGCATATATACCTACTACAAAACTTCGACGCCGGGACACGCAATCAATTAAATTGCTAACTCGTGTAAAGTTCATGTGTTCAAGAAGCCAAGTTATATAATCCTACTTATATATGAGATTAAACCTGGGTTTTGATGCTGATAACATTGGCTTCTGGTTCCAGTTAACCTACTTTACACTTTGAAAATCGCAGTTCTGTCCGCCCACTGCACTTCACGTGCTACTAAGACTAAACTACAAATCTACTTACCAAACCAGGCTTGAAAAGCTACCACAAGGACACAGTAAAACAATACACCCACTTTCACACAAATGCTTGTAACTTTATTTATTCATCTATTCTATTTGTTTTTTTTATTTTTAGCTAACTCCATTGGATGTTTCAAGTGTGAGTCTAAAAACGGATCAAATCCGACCTGTCATGATCCCTACATGGCTCGAGATACACACTATTCCAGATACTGTCAGTCTGGTCGTGCCAAACACAATGGACTATTTCCGGGCCACTACTGTATCAAAGTCAATGGGCATGGTAAATTGAAAATGTGGCTTTCCTCCACTACAAGAGTCCATAAAACAGTGCATAAGTGCACTAAGAAGAGTAAGCCACTAGAGGGCTCCTCTTCAGTGCATTGCGTAACGGTGCTCCGACAAGAATACGCGAGTGTTCCCCCAGGAGTAGCAAATATAGGTCCCGGTTTGGAGGGGGGAGCCAAAATGGGTCCCCGTTTGGTGGGGGGGGGGGGGGGGGGCAGAAGGGGCTCCCGGTTTGGGAGGGGGGAGGGGGTTGGGTCGCCAAGTCAACTTAAGATTGGCTGTTGACGAACCCCTCAAACGGAGACCTCATTTGCTTACCTCCCACCAAACGGGGACCTCTTTTTGCTACCTACCCCCCCAACCAACGGGAGCCCATTTTGGAAATAAACACAAACTACGGTAATACTCTGCTCTATCACCCATCAAATAGAAGGGGGTCTCTACTATCTGATTGGCTGTTGGCGCCCCTCCCCCCCCCCAAAATGGGGACCTCTTTTTGGCTACACCCCCACCAAACGGAGGGGTGTGTGCTTTGTCGAACAGAGCGACCCCCTTAACAAATGGGGAACATTGGCGTATCGTAGGCAGAGCACCGTTCAGCAATGTCAAGAAGATATCTAGTGGCTTACTCTTCTTCTTATATGCAGTGCAATTATGCACTGTAAGTTTCGCTGGATAAATTTACTATCGGTTTGGTGAGTGAACAGTCTAGGACTTTTTAGCAGGGGCCGCTCTCCCCCACTTCGGTAGTTCTCTTACTCGTCCCACTCGACCAACTCGAGCCGTTCACCCACTCCTTCCCCAGCCCCCACTATTCTGGGTGTACCCCGCACTCACCTCATTTAAGTTTTCTATAAAGAAACTATAAAGAAAATGCCAAATTTTGAGGAGTTTTGGTTAACATTTTCAAAGATTTCCGGCTCCGGGTCTAAAATCAGCAATTTTGGTACTAAAACTTCATTTTTGAGCACTTCTTAGCTTCGTTTTAGCCGTATACTTACAAAACAGTCAATTTTATGGTAGTTTTAGCATTTTGGACCATTTACCCCCTTCCCCCACTTTTCGCATAGAGAAAACCCAGAGCCTTTTCGCGTGCGAGTTAAAAGAGTAGAGTTAACACAAGAGTTAATTTTTTAACTCGTTTAACCCTTGCAGGCGCGTTAAAATGAACTGTTGAACTCTTTTAACCCAGTGCGCGAAAAGGATTGAGTTTATTTTAACTCTTTTAACTATTTAACTCGCTGCTCGAAAAGGTCCCCAGACAATAATGGTTTTGTTAAATTTAAAGGTTTATCTTCAGTAGTCAGAATTTCATTAGTCAGTAGCTAACTTTTCAAACTTTCATTAGTCAGAATTTCATTAGTCAGAATTTTGGTTTTTGAAATAATATAAGCTGAACTTTCTTTTGTCAGAATTTCATTGTATAGTCAGTCAGAACTTTGTTTGTCAGAATTTTGCAAGAAAGCAATTTTCTTCCTAGCGCAAAGTGTAACAAGATGGCTGATCTTGATGATAATTTATAAAATGGTTTCTAGTCGATACAAATATGTTTCTTGGCTCTACCACTAGCAACGAGCAAACTTCTCTTTTTAAAAGGGTTCCCCCACAACTGGGTTTGTTTCCATTACACCCATCTACATCTTACAGACAGGAAATGACGATAGGCTGTTTCGTTTGAATTCTAAACGAATCAGAATGGCCAAGAGTACGTAATAACTGTTAGATTATGTACTCTAGAGGTATGGCACAAATCATCAAGGGTCTTTTTGGCAAAGAGTTAAGACAAGAGCTACAAAAGCGTTAATTTTAAAGCCTTGATTTTCTCTACTCTACCCTACTTTGTCGGGAAAGGCCTTAAGATTGCGCAGCAACGTGCAAAATTTTGAAGAAACTAGGGAAAATAAAATTCTGACTTACGATACTCTGACTAATGAAATTCTGATTTATGAAATTCTGACAGATGAAGGTCAACTTATATTATTTCAAAATTTTAATTCTGACTAATGAAATTCTAACTAACGAAATTCTATTGAAATTCTGACTGATACGATTCTAACTGATGAAAGTAGACGAATTGAAAGCTATAGCATAACAATTCCATGAGCATCAAAATTAGCTCTTAATTGCAAAATAATAAATGGAAATACATTACCATTATAGTAGACACTTTTTAAATATTGAATTTTTGATTTTTAGACAAAAATAATGATCTATATGTTCGGGATTGTTCCTATGATGACATGGGAAATATGTGTGGACTATTTTTCTTCGAAAATAAACAGATGAAAGGTTGCATTAAAACCTGCAAATCGGACGGTTGTAATTCTACAGTATCAACATTACAGTCTTCAAATACGGTCTGGTGCCTTCTCTCTCTATTCCTATTACTGCTACTACGATACAGAAGTTTACTGTAACTACTTACGTAATTGATTGTATATTGATTGTTACGTCGTTATAGCTGTATATGTTATGTAATGTGCTGTATGTTTTTGTGTTTCCAATTATTTTTGAACAAAAACAGTTTATTTTGAAAAAACAAAGGATTAATCGATTAAGTTTAACCGTTTTTATAGAGGTCCTATAGATTTCAAAACTTTAGATCTTTTCTGCAATATCCCCACCACAGAAATAGTTAACGGCTCAACTGATTTTGTTTGGAGAATAGACTGCTGTTGTTTATTCTTCCTGAACACAAAATCGGTTGGGCTTAACTTTCTGGAGTGGGGGGGGGGATATTGCAGAAAAGATCCAAAACTTTTTATATATTAAATTTTATTCCTTTGTTACAAGTTATACATTACATACACGCTGTCTTGGACACAAACTCTTGGTTATCCATTTTGGATTATATATCTCATATGCTGGCTCTTGGGATCGGGACTTTGGGTAGATTGTTGCTAAAGTCCTACTATCAAGCAAAGCTACAATATCAGAAAGTTGATTCAGTGAGCTGCTAAGAAGTCGAAGGTTACTTTCAAGAGCAGAGGTTTGTTAAGCCCTGATGAGAGCTTTCAATGAGATGAGACATAAAAATCAACGGCAAAGTTTGTAATGCCGTCTTACTAATATTTTCATGAGTATAAGTTTTCACGGCCGCGAGCCGCGACTATTCCGGAATATATATTTCAGTTCAGGTTAAATTTTGAAAACTTCGCAAATTAAACAACTTTCGAAAACTACTGCTTGTTTTAAGGTCCAAAGTGGAAACAGCCAGACGAAACCAGCAACTTAACACTCTCGCTGCACATCGCCCAGATATGGGCGATGGCCGGTTTGACATAGCATTCCATCGCCCATATATGGGCGATAAGCAGACATGATTTCAATGGACTAGCGGCCTTTTCAAGAAAGGGTAGAGTAGAGTTAAAATTAACTCGATCCTATTCAAGAAAGGGTTAAACGAGTTAATTTTAACCCTGCGAGTTAAAGAGAGTTAAAGTTTTTAACTCTGCGTTGTTTCTTGAAAAGAGATAAAATTAACTCGCTCTAACTCTACCCTTTTCAAGAATCGCTGCAAGAGTTAAATATTTGCAGAGTTAAATTTAACTCTACCCTTTTCATGAAAGGGCTAAATTTAACTCTGTTTAACTCACTCAAAGCTTTTTCTATTGAAATTTAACCCCAGTCTAAACACGTGGGTTAAGCAGAGTTAAAACACAAAGGCAGGTTTAAATAATGCTCTCATTGAAATTTCACAAAACTGGGGTTTGTTAACTTATTTTTCTTCTGTCCGATGTTTATTATTTGATTATCAAGTATTCTATTAACGTTTTTGATAACTACTTACATCTATTTTTGTTCTTCATTCAAATTGTTTTCATTACTGCAACCATTTTGTTGAACCTGGATACAGTTGTATAAGTTTGTACGGTTTCATTGTATAAAAACAGCGTGTTTTGTCAATTTATTCAGCAGACAAGCAGACTGAAATGTAGTTAGCTAGCATAGCCAATCAACAGCTTCCTAGAACGGTGGCTACTTGACGTAGCCAATCGTGCACGTGCACGTTGGATTTCATTGGCTGCGGCATACTTTGCTTTATTGTCATTGGCTGTTCTAAAAGATGGGAGAACTTTCTTGAAATTTGAAGGCCCCGTCTAGTTAACGGAAGCGGAAACGGAAACAGTGTTTAACAAGAGAAAATAAAGCGAAATCAATGTTTAAAAACTTGAAGCAAAGCGGAAAGAATAAATTAATAACTCATTATCCAGTGGATTCATTGCTACAAATCTCGGCAGGCTACTTACTTTTCAGCGTTTTTTGAATTTTTGCCTACGAATTGTACATATTTTTAGTTACTAAAAAATTTATCATTTTAAAAATCTTAAAGTGAGTTTACCGTGGAGGGACCATTCAGGAAACCGAACAAGGTTTTTACTACCATTTTGTTGAAAAGTTGAATATAGGATTTTACAAATAGAAAATCTTTTATTTAAAGCTATTAAATTAAATAATTCTTCCTCAAAAGTTCTTCAAAAATTTAATCTATGAGTATTTACTAAACTTTACATATGACAATGAATGATTTTTGTTTACTAGCAGAATTGTTTATATTGTTGTAGTCAGGATATTATGTAAATCGACTTCAGCGTGGCTAGTTTCTTTTTCAAGAAAGCTGGAGTAGAGTAGAGTTAAAATTAATTCTTTTAACTCTTTTCATGAAACCGTGGGGTTAATTTTAACTCTGCCACTTTTAACTCCTTTTAACCCTGCCGTTTTTAACCCTGCAAGGTTAAAGTGAGTTAAAACACGCAGAGTTAAAATTAACTCCACGGTTTCATGAAAAGAGTTAAAAGAGTTAATTTTAACTCTACTCTACTCTACTCTACTCTACCCTTTCCTGAAAAGGCCCTTAGTTCTCTCCATGCATGCATTCAAATCAGTTTAAAACAGTGATCATTGACTCAGTGATGACTATTCGTTTTATTCCTTATTTGGCAGAGATTAAACAGTTTTGATCATCTAATTCTGATTCTAATTTATTGCCAGCCAACAAAATTCACTAAAGTAACAAGAAAAATAACTCATCAATATTTAGTATCAGTAACATCAAACTACACACTACTATACTACTATCTATGCACAAATGTTTAATTTACTATCAGCAAAGCATACTTCATGAAAAATGCTAGCGAAGATCAGTTGGTATCGTACATATTGACTTGTCAAGCTGTGATCTGTCTGTAGAACTTAGAATTTTAAATTAGGCGGTTTCAAAATACTTCATCAAAGACCACCAATTTCAACTTTACAAAACACTCAAATTTGGCTGTTCTCAGACATCAAAAATTTTATGAAAATTTCACTACAAAATTTCAGAGACATAAATTCAAATTCCGTTTCCTACAGGCCACCATTTGAGATCATCATTGTAACATAAGGTGGATGGCAAACCGCACCGCTTTGCCATTGGCGAGATTTCTCTTGCGCACGAAATCATTACTGAAGAATTGAAGACTAAAGAGCTAAAGCCCGGTTCACACTAGGCAATCTGCAGGCAATCTAGTTGCCAGCAATATAGGAGCAATGACAATATTGCCAGCAATGAATCCGTTCACACTACTTCACCAATATTGCCGGCAATATAGCGGGAAATTTGAAATTATAGTCTAGTGGCAATTTTTACGCGCCTATATTTACATGTTTAATTGCCTCAATGCTTGCTCGCTGTCCTAGAAGTGATTGCTGACTGACAGCAATATTGCTGGCAATTTTTGCACTTTTCACACTAACAATAAATAGGCAATCTGTTGGCAATCACATTGCTGGCAATCATATTGCCGGTGTCGTATACTATTTTGTCACCTATGCTAAAATGTCACCTAAGCCAATTTTTCACAGAAAAGGCTCGTTACTTTTCCAATCTCGTTATTTCTAATGGCATTGGATAGCTCTTGCAAAGACGATTGTTTTGATATAAAATAATGTGGTAATTAAGCTAATTATAGCTGCTAATTAACACTTAAAATTAACATAGGAAATTTTCAAATTTTAGGTGAAACCTATCATGTTGTATATCATTCGAAAGCTCTTGACGAGGCGGATTCAGTGGGCTAACAATTAAGCCAACTAATTGGCCTAGGAATGCGTAATAGCTCCATATGTTATCGAAAGCTAGATTTTTCGGCTAAACTTTCGGCAAGCTTAAGTAATTGGCTTAATTGTTAGCCCACTGAATCCGCCTCGTCAAGAGCTTTTGAATGATATACAACATGATAGGTTTCACCTAAAATTTGAAAATTTCCTATGTTAATTTTAAGTGTTAATTAGCAGCTATAATTAGCTTAATTGCCACATTATTTTATATCAAAACAATCGTCTTTGCAAGAGCTATCCAACGCCATTAAAAATAACGAGATTGGAAAAGTAACGAGCCTTTTTTTGAAAAATTAGCTTAGGTGACATTTTAGCATAGGTGACAAAATAGTATACGACACCTGTCGTATACGACACCGGAAATTATTGCCTAGTGTGAACCGGACTTAACAGGGTGTATGCACCAACTAAACAGGTAGCGCCTCTATGAAGTAGCGCTAGCCAATCAAGCCTGGAAATGTTTTGAAACAGCCAATCAAAGCTAACCAAGCTGAAAGCCATAAAAATAATAACTTTGAGCATTTCATAGTGTAATTCATAGGATCAATTTCGCAGCTTTTCTCAACACATTTTATACAATCATTATTCCACACTACTTATTTTACAAATGCAATAACAGCTACTTATGTGTTCAGAACCGTAAACAATAAAGATTTTTGTAGAAAAATTCTTGTATTAGCAAAATAAATAAGCAAAAATGTTAAGTAAAATACTACTTTTGGTTTAGTTGATCTGTAGTGGCTTCATGCGACCTGCCTTATTTTTAACTCGTTTAACCCCCGTGCCGCATCGGGGGTTAAAATTCAATGGAAAAAGTTGCTGCAGAGTTGAAGGAGTTAATTTTAACTCGCGCGCGAAAAGGGGTTGAGTTAAAATTAACTCCGTGGATTTTAACCCATTATGTGTGCGCGAATGCAGGTAGAGTTAAACGAGTTAATTTTAACCCCTGTTCGCGCGAGCACCGAGTTAAAAAGCGTTTAACTCGTTTAACCCCAGCTAGTTAAAATTAACTCATTTAACTCTTTTAACCCTGGCGCGAAAAGGATCGAGTTAATTTTAACTTTTTTAACTCGCGCGCGAAAAGGCCCTTAGTTATTAGGCTGGGGACATAACGGCTGATCCCCCCCCACAAATTGTACCCCAGTGATCCCCCACAAATGAGTACCTAGTACATATTTGTGCACAATTACTTGCTTGTACGTTTTTGTGTTGAAGCTCGAAAGTGGCCAATGATCATTGGCCAATCAGTGGCTGCTGATAGAATGTTTTTGGCTTCAACAGATAAAATACAAGCGAGTGATGGTACACGAATGTGTACTAGGCACTCATTTGTGGGATGGGTCACTGGGGTACAATTTGTGGGGGTCAGCCGTTATCGTGCAGATGATGTCCCCAGCCTAATAACCAAGAGTGTTACGCTTGTCACACTCCTAGATCTTATGTAATCTTGATATATATATATATATATATATATATATATATATATATATATATATATATATACAAGTGGCTTTTTAGTCAGATTGAATGCAGTCAAGGAATTCATCGATTTCGTCTGTTTTTGCTCATTTTTTACACGTTTTTGTAATTCAAACGAATTTCTGTACTAGATTTCGTTACGTTACACTACGTAATTATGTGCAATTTTATTTCACAAAATATAAAGACATGGTGTGGTGACATATTTCCTTAAAACATCCACATTTTACTTGAAATTTAATGTCAAACAGTAATGTTAAATATCAGTGTTTAAGGTGAATTCCGAAAAGTTGAAATTAGCGTTATTGTGCTCAGATTTGAAGCTTACACTCTAGAGGGTTCCCTCACCGCCCCAGAATGTAGAGTTTTCAGGTTTTTTGGTTGTTGTCCAAAACTCCAATTTTGGTGGACCGACCGGTAACAGTCCGTTTTTCGGTGGCTGTACAGAATATATGTGAATAATTTGTAAATCTGTAAAGAACGGTTGGTGCCTTTCTTCGCACTGAGTTTGCTGTATGTGAACTTGTCCTAATCGTTAAATAGTTGCAGTGCAGGTTTTTGTTGCCTGACAGTAGAAAATTCTCAATTTCGAGAGATATATCCTGAATATGTTAAATAAAACTTCAGGAGTAGGTTTAGATTTGATCTTTTTGAAAACTGACAGGGCTACTGTAATTGGTTCCTGAAGAATTGCCGACTAAAAATGCATATACTTGCCCTTGTGTTAAAAACAGGCCAAACAGCAGAGCATTAATTTACAACAGCATCGTATATATGTCGTAGTCACATAGTGTAATTGGGCACTTCATGAACTGTCAGATAATTTCTGACTTTTCATGAAGTGTCAGACACATAGTGTAATAGTTTGTTGAACGCCTTTATTACACTATCTGTCAGGTCATTTCTGACTTTTCGTGAAGTGCCAATGCCTCAGTTGACACATAGTGAAATCCCACAGTATATTTAGTTTGAAAGTTTTCCCCTTTACTTATGACGTAAACAGACCCCGTTACAATAGTCAAAGTACAAATAGAATGTTTGCTTATGAAATTAGATTATCCCGTCCTGTTTACATCGTGTTAAGTTTACTATGTATATTGTCAACGCTTTAAAATAAAGAAAGATTTGATTTTTGAACGGTCACTAAATAAACTAAATTATTCATAACCAATTAATACAGCAATACATAGGAAATACGCTTTGAGTGGAATTTGAGTAGTGTTTATTTTACGCAATTTTCTCTTAAAAATTATTAATTTTATTTGTTGTTCTTTAATTAAAAACTTCTTCATTAAGGTAAGGTAAAGGTAACTGAGAATTTTACTTGTAGGGTTAGGTGGGTGTATGGATAAAGTTGAGAGTGTATGAATGATGATGAGTGGAGGAGGGGCCAGTTAAGGAGAGAGGTATTAAAGGATGAAAAGGAGGAAGGGGGGAGAGAGAAAGAAGGAGAGGGGAGGAGGGAATGCTAACATAATTTCTATGGATTTCCGTCACCTCTTTGTTTTCTTACTAATTCGTTTAATTTGTCACAATAATTCGTTGTAATTTGTTTATTTTAATACTGGTGCCAATTACCGTGTATCTGTAGCACGTTCACGTAAATGTAAAATGTCTTCTCAAACTAACAATCTGTTTCTGTTATATTTACATTACGTCACAAATAATAGAAAACATGTTCAAACTACGTGCACTGTGGGATTTCACTATGTGTCAATTGAGGCATTGGCACTTCACGAAAAGTCAGAAATGACCTGACAGATAGTGTAATAAAGGCGTTCAACAAACTATTACACTATGTGTCAGACACTTCAGACGTGAACACACACACACAACTTCACACTGAAAAGTCAGAAATTATCTGACACTTCATGAAGTGCCCAATTACACTAATGTGACTACGACATATATATATGCATTGCATGCACTCACTCAAACGGTGTAGTCTAGTCTGCCCAACTCTGATTTCGTCCAACTGACATTTAAATTGCTAAGCCCCGCCCACCTAACTAAAAAGGAAATGTCTTACGGTAGAATTTGTTCGTAGCTAATAATGAGGAGGGGGACGGTTCACAAAAATTATGTTTTAATTTGGTGAATACTGTATTTTAATTTAAACTTAACGTAATCGGAACAATTTCGCATACATGTCTTCTACCATTAAAAATAATATAGACTAGAATAAAAACTTCGTTTTTTAATATTTATAATGTACATTTCGAATACGCGCGCCCCCTGTTAGAATACAAACATACATGCAACTGTACACAACACATGCATGTATTTGTGAACTGTTACAATTGATTCGCCCAGTGTCACTTTAAAAGGACCAATCATAATTATTGGGCCGATTCAGAGTTGGACCAAGTCATACCAAACCACTCAAACACAAAGTCAAATGTTCTATCAAGAGTACATAATGTAAGTATAAGAAACTGTTACACTAACATGTA